>VDFB02218803.1:0-16714 GCA_007258455.2 Sequoia sempervirens
TCATCTCCCCTGTCGTGTAGGATCCGGCTGTGCACCGAGCCTATCCTATGCTGACCCCCCACCTCTCCCCTGAAACTCCCTCATATCAAAATAATTCAGGATTTGGTTCAATACAAACTCACAGTATAATTTCCTAAGAAAATATTGGGGGACTTCACAGTTATTGCATGGTGGGTAATCAAAGACCATATACCATCTGTCATAAAAACGGTTCCTAATCTCTAGGTGGTGGCACCAATGGATAGAAAACCTCTTTGCATTGAGGGTGAGATTTTGATTTGTTCTAGGGTCAGTGAATAGAGAGCACAAATCGCCTTTAGTAATCTTTAAATCTTTAACTTGTTTATATGATAATTTATCTGCATAATATGCCCTCAATGTTTGCCTCCTATTTTGCCATCCAGATATTTGTTGGGTAATTGCATCCACATTTTTTAACAAATCCTTCAATGAATCTGCTAGATGTATCCTTTCTGTGGTTGAAGAATTTTGATCACTCAACCTACTAATAATATCCTCAACTTCTTTTCTATTGTTTTCAATTTCACTCCTCAAATTTTCTTGAGTGCCAGGAGGGTATTGAGAGAATGGTGGGGGAGGTTGATTTTGTGGTTGAGGCTGATTTGGTTGAGGATTTTCCTCCTCTTGTTGACAATTTCCTACAAATTAAAAAAAAAACATTCATTTCTAAACTAAAACAAACAAAATCAATTTAAAACTAACAAATTCAAAACAAATACCAAACAATACTTACCTCTTGCATCTTTTCGTCGTCGTGGCGCCATATTTGTGAAGAAATCCAATTGCTCTTGATGTATTTTGACCTCTCCAAAAACACGAGCGCGTATGACAGGGTTTTTGGCCGCGGGCGGAGCTAAAACACAGCAAAAAGGAAATGAGAAATGATTTTGAGTTTGCTTTTTTTTTTTGCTTTTAAAAGCTCAAAATGCGCTTCGCGTTATAACGCGAACGCCTTTTGAGCTTTTTTCTTTTTTGGCCACAAAAGTGCACCATCTTGGTGCACTTACCTTGATGTTGAGTTGGTCTTTGTGGTCTTCTAAAAGATAAGCCTTGTGTTGAGATTTATAAGCCTATTGTTGTTAGTTGATTCAAGTTGGGTGATTAGGAGTTCAAGGGTTGATGCCTTGTTGAAATCTGATCAGTTTTGAGTCTGTTGTAAGTTTCTCCACCTTGTCCGCATCACCACCACCTTCTCCTCCATTGTAGATGACCATCCCTTCTCATCCTCTATCACCTCAAATGTCTCCTCATATTCTCACTCCTCATGTATGCCCACTTATCCATCTCCACATCATGATTCATCCATCAATTCTCCTCCTCCTTCACCTCCACATGACACCCAAGTTCCTCCACCCCTTGAACACGAAGATCAACTGGTCGAGGAAGAAGTTTTGAATAAAAATATGCAAGGGGAATATACTATAAGGGAAGACGTTGAATAGGAAATAGAGGAAGATGAGGATGAACATGAAGAATCTAAGGCTTCACATGACACTGAGGTCATCCCTTCTCTTCAACAAGAAGGAACATCCACCCTCCCAATATTGTTAAACCATACTATTCAGAAAAGGAAGAGGACGTATGTCCAAGAAGAGGAGGAAGATTTTGCTATCCTTTTTGAGGCCTTTCAAGCATCTATAAGTAGAAAGAAAAGAGCAAGAAGGCTCTCCACCACCCCATGATTGATGTACATGGAAAAATGTAGCAAAAGTTGCTATCCCCAGGGTGGACAAGCTAGAAATAGATATATTGCTCGAAGATTATAAGATGTAGCAAATATATTTAGGAGCTCAAACCAAAAAAGAGGAAAATAAATCCTTGCAAATGGTTGTGTTCATCATTGTTGGCGAGTAATTTGTCCCATGTGGTCAAACTTGTGTAGAACCTTCCCCCACTGTTCATTCTGGAAAGTTCTCACCGACCTTCATTGCTCACGTTGGTTACTGTTTCCACATTCTAGAAAATTCCTATGCCCTTTATAGATAAAGGCAGATGCAATGTGGCTATTCACTCTCTAGCAGAGTTAGAGTCCAACTCCACAGAGATGTCTAGAAGAGGATGATTAAAGAGAAAAATTTCATAGTGTTTGTATGAAATGAGCAGAAGCTTAGTGATAGTCTTGTAATAGTTTATTTTTATCAATATAAATCTCAATGTTTGTTTGCTATTTCTGATCTTTTTATCCAATAGTGGTATTAGAGTTGATGGTAGGAGCTTGGAGAGCTAGAAGAATCTGGTTAGGTATATAGTAGAATAATCTAAGGGAGTTTTCTAACATTGCTAGGAGTGTTCATAGCTGAGAGCAGTTTAGAGAAGAAAGCGTAGAGTTGAAAGATTGATGAGGAATCGTTGAGAGAAAAGATAGATCACAAAGATGAGCCATCATCGAGTAAGGTCTCTACCATTGAGAGAGATGGAGCCACAACTGAGAAAAAGTGTTGAAGGAAGATTGTTTTAGATCACCCACCTACCATATTGCTGTTGTAGATCGTGGGACATCAAAGAGCCACTAGTTTTGTTGCAAGCAAACAAAAGCCAAAAGTTTGAATTTAAGCCGTTGTTTTCTTCAAAACATCATAGTGTTCAGAAAAGAGAAGGTTCGCATGAGAAGTAGTCGTAAAAGTTGATGGAGCAAGGCGTAAATATAAAGCCCAAGAAGTTTGCAATTATTAAAGCTATTGTTGTCAAGTTTTGATAGTATTTCGATTAGCAAGGAAGGTGTTTTGAGGAAGATCATTACAGATTACCAGAGATTGCTGTCAGAAGATCCAAGCCACTTGAAGCAAGGTTGATCGAAGCAAAGAAGAGCCAGGTGAATTTGAGGAGGAAATCTTGTCACCATTTGTGACAGACATCAGAAGGAAGTTAAGCAAGATTTTAGAGGTGATCCTGTCACCATTTGTGATAGATGTCAAGAGCTTATTAGGATCCCTGAGCACCTGTAGTGTGACTCTATGGGAGGTACTGAGAAAATACAAGTGTTGAGCACCTGAACCGACGATGGATTGGTAACCAAATCTGCCAGAGCTCATGGCTAGAGCATCCCAACAACAACATGGGATTTCCTAGGTTCGATCACTATCGATCTAGAAGATTTTAGATGTTGCAACATCAGTGAAAGAGTTTGAGAATGTAATGACAATTCATGGTAAAAATTAGGGGGGAGTGTTGGCGAGTAATTTCTCCCACATGGTCAAACTTGTGTAGAACCTTCCCTAACCATTCATTCTGGAAAACTCTCACCAACCTTCATTGCTCACGTTGGTTACTGTTTCCACATTCTGGAAAATTCCTAAGCCCTCTATAAATAGAGGCAGATGTAATGTGGCTATTCACTCTCTAGCAGAGTCTAGCTCCACAGAGCTATCTAGAAAAGGATGATTAAAGAGAAGAATTTCATAATGTTTGTATAAAATGAGCAGAAGCTCAGTGATAGTCTTGTAATAGTTTATTTTTACTGATATAAATCTCAATGTTTGTTTCCTATTTCTTCTCTTTTTATCCAACAATCATCCTCAAAAGGATGCAAAAGGATGAGAATAATATAAAGAAGAGATCAAGGCACAAGTTTTTTAGCTTATCATTTACGTCAATCATTTAATTGGTCTCATTGATTTAGTTATGTCTACTCCAATTCTATAGGCTACATTAAATAAGGATTCCCATCGTCCTGACCCTAAAGGTATCCTTTATGCTGCAAAGGAATGGAGGGAGGAACTATAATAATTAGGAAATAGAGTAATAAAGAAAGAAATAAACGCATATCACTGCATTAGTGATGAAGCCAACTTGGCCCACGAGATTGAGTCAGAAATAAGTGAGGATTTGCTGATGTGGGATGAGTATATCCTAATTTTGTAGAAGATATAGGGAACATCAATAGAGGAAATAATAAAGGAAACTGTAATTGAAGAAGATGACCAGGATAAACCCAAAGAATGGTTGGGGATTGGGCAGCTGAGGGTTAAAGTTTTAGAGAAGTGCAAAGATAAACTAATTAGAAATAAAGGATTAGATGACCAGGCCATAGGAAAATATAATAGTTTATCAAGAATATTGGTTGCACATATTGGGATACCTCATCCTTGGAAGCCTCTCCAACGAAGATAGTTGCAAAATTCAAAGAGTCCTTGCATGGTCCAGTTTTTGAGTGGTCTATTGACCAAATGATGCAGTGAAAGATGAACAAACATATTTTCCAGCAAGAGTTGATGACAATCGATGAATTACAAGAAAAGCTTGAAACTTCCACTTTTTCATAAAGGATAAAGTTGTAGTACCATAGAGGACAAAACATGAATGACTTAAACAAAGTCGTTAGTACATTTTATGAAAGTTTTCCTCTTTTCAAGTAATAGTTATGTCAAAACTTTTATTATTTTAAATAAGCTATAATAAATCAATGTCCCAATTGAAAAATTGCTGATGTTGCATCAAATTTGTTTAGTTAGTTGTTAGATACTTTCTGTTCTAATTTTAGTTTATTTTCAGTACAGGTTGATTACCTAAGTTAAACTCCAGAAGACTATTTTCAAATCCATAAGTTATGGGATACATAAGTCTTATATATTTTGGATTTGTAAATTATTTTATTATCAGAAATCATTTTGAATACAAGAAACAAATAAATTTTTAGCGTGAATATATTCTACTAAATTTTATGAATGATCAATATAATATCAAAGGATTGTGCCTATTGTTTGAAGATGAGTTCTTGATCATTGGTGATGGTATTTTTTTTTTTTGTTCATATGAATTGAATAAGCTAGTGAAATCATTGGTTTATTGGTGGTATTAGATAGTGTCTTGTCTCAAATCTACATATGTAACATGGTGGTTTGATTTGATGTGGCTTGAAAATCTGAATATTTTATTTTTTCTTGGGGATTGTAGTGATATTATATGTGATTGTGTGAATACTGATTACTGTGATATTGATTTTATTGAATTTTCTTAACCTTTTAGAATTGGTGGATTAAATGAAATCTATCATTGTCTATTAAGATTAATTTATTCCTTATTTTCTCACGTTACCCTAATCTTTTATTGATTATTTCAACTAATTATTTAAATAATTTTTAATCTTTAAGAGCAAGATGAATGTTCAGATCTGTTAGAGTTGATGTAACACTGGATGAAATGCAACAAATCAAAACTTTAAATGACTGTAACTAACATGTTAAGAATATATTTACATTTTATTTGATCTTGCATGTTTTGAGATTATAGTTTTTTTGGAAGTTTATATTACAAAAGACCTTTTGTTTAACATATCACATAGGCCACTAAGCGGTCCAACATGGTCAAGAACTAGCTATAAGGGAATCTTGGATTAGAAACCCCTACTTTTTAGGAGTTGTGAGCTATTGTTACTTAGAGTTGGTTGTGTTAAAACTGCCATCAACAGTTTCTTGCCTCTATCTCTTCTAGAAATAGGTTCCTTGTGTTAGTAGAAGTTATATTGTTTTACATGTTGAAGTATCAAAGTACTACTGGAATTATAAGAGAGTTGTATTGCTGTAAACTCTTTTGAAGTTAATATAAGTTTTGGATCTCTTTGCATGTTGAGTTAGTTCTTGAAATGATTTCTTCACGTTAATTCTATGATGTGTGGTATTGCTGATTTTATTCTATTGTTGAATATTGCAATCACTTTAACACCATATTGATAAATCTTTGATAAGAACAATTTTAGATTATATCATTTTGTGAAAGTTAATATTGTAGTAGTTTCACCTTGATTTTAAATATTATATATATTCTTATTCATATAATTATATATAGCATACTCATTTATATGCTTATGTCTAGATATATTTTTGTAAATTTATATTGATATATAGTTCTTATAAATATATATACTTAAGTATAATTAATTCTTAGGTATACCTATGCCTAAGTATATACATACATACACTTGCATATATTGGTCCAAATTTGTATGGATACTTGTATACAGTTTCTCTACATATTTTCTCTTATATTGCATGCATGTTTCTTTTTCTCACCTGTATAATAATTTTAATTTATCTATTTTTATATATGTATACATAAATACTCCTATATTTTACTATTGTATATATTCACTCAGGTTTACATTTATAATATGTTCTATTCATTTTCATATATATATATATATTGATATTCATTCCTAATTTTATATATTGGGATTTTAGTATAGCACTTATGCATAGAATTACAAATTTCACATTTTGTTAGATTTATATATACTCTTTCATACTCACACAAATTCTTATCTATTTATATGCACTCATATATATACACACATACTAATATTTTTCCTATTTATATTCCTAAATAAGAATATTTATGTTGATATTCATTCCCAAATTCATACATTTGGTTTCCCTTTAAATTGTTCCAACCTTATGCCTTGATATGGCATTATTCATACATACTCTTATATTTTTATTGGTATATCTATTTATCACTTATATATTTTTATGATGATATATCTTTTTACATTTAGTCATTTTCCTTCATTTTTATTTATTCGACCCTTTGATCATTGTTAGAAATTACGATCCTAGGATACTAATCATTATAAACAAGATATAAAATAAATAAAATGAGAATCATACAAGCATGCATTTTACACATTACACAAATTATACATGAGGAAAGCCCTAGTAGGTAAAAATCTACACAAGGCATCATTTTATTAAAACACTTACAATAATGGTCTATTATAACATAGACCAATAACAACTCATGTGCATAGTGATAGAACTCATTATCAATCTCCAAATTCATCACTTCTCAAATGAGAGAGAACCTCCTTAAATATAGGAGAAAGGGTGGCATAATACCTTAAGGGGTATTAGTCACACCTATTCAAAATAACCATTCATAAATAATTAATAATATAATATAGAACACTTTATTAGATTATGATTATTTCAAATGAAATATGCTTAATAAAGCATATAATATTTAAGGTTTAATAATCTCATATGAGAGCTTTATATAAATGTTATAAGAGTATGACCCCTAGTAACATTATGTTCTAACACTCCCCCTTAATGCTAATAGGGGGCATCACATGTTAATTTCAATAAATGAAAAAATGAAGTACTCCAATAATGTAGGTCTCCTTTGATAGTAATAAATAGGTACACAAATATATGCCAAAATGAAAGCCATGTATTTCAGAATACATGAAAGTCATCTTGTCATAATTTATAATTCCAATGTTTTGAAAATGATGCTATATATGAGGTCTTATAAATAATTTTATTGGAGCTTGAGTCTCCTAAAATCAACCTCACACTAGAGGTTCATTACATAGTGCCTATAAGACTTAGTACTGTTGGCAAACGATCAATGCTCCCCTCGAGATTCATGACATGGACTAATCGCCTCATGTGGATCCATTAACTTTGGTGGTTGTATTAAGCATTAACAGGTCAACCTTTTGACGCAACAACAACATAGAAGGCAGTTTGTCCATGCCACGAATCCTGAGGGGAGCGCTGACCATTTTCCAACAAACTCCCCCTCAACGCAAGCTGAGGGGATTCAAACTTGACACCTTTGGCTCTGATACCAATTGTTGGCCACACGATTGTTGTTGCACCAAAAGGTCAACCTATTAATGCTCAATACAATTTCTAGAGTTAATGGATCCATGAGAGGTAGTTAGTCCATGTCACGAATCTTGAGGGGAGTGTTGACCATTTGCCAACAAATAAAATGTGCCCGTAGGACTTAATAAAATGCTTTTATAAGTGGAAGATTTACAGAGAGAAGAATTTTAATAAATTCTCGTAGAACTTATACATAGAATACCTAAAGAACTTTCTAATGCCTAAAGGTCTTATGCTTTTCCTATTAGGACTTTCTCATGCCTATTGAGACTTAAAAATATTCCTAAAAGGACTTACTAATGCCTCAAGGTCTTATGTTTTCCCTATTAGGACAAGTGCTTATGCCATAAGGACTTACATCTAGGATTTAGCCACTAGGTGGACATCATTGAAATGCACACTCCCCCTCAATGTCATCATCTTTGGAAAAACATTGATTTGATTTTAGAGAATTTGCATTGCACATATAAGTATACTTTCTCTTGAATAGAACTAGAGAGAACTTTTATGATGGAATACTTGCACTTGAGTGAGGTGCCCATGATCTTCAATGTGTTTTTCTCTCTTTGGAAATAAGATTCTTTGGAAGATTAAAATAACTCTAGTTATCATATAATAAAGTGGTACTTTACAAGTATCTAGTTGAATCTCTTCCATAAATATTCAAAGCCACATTGATTCTTTAGAAGCTACTTTTTTATTTTGGGTTTTTATTAAAAAACCAAATAAGATTTTTTTTTCTTTTCAATATTACACCATCCATGTAAGAACACCTACACCACTTATTTTGAGACATAGTCTATGGTAGATTTAAAATAAATGGAATCACCAACATAGTTAGTAACACAATAATCAAATTATAAAGTTTATTTTTGGTGTTAAAAAAATATTTCTAATATGCATTTGTAAATTACCAATGAGCATATAGTATTCCTTATAAATCTAGAATACAGTCAATTTGATGATCATTAGTGAGGAGATCATATGATATTTTTATGAATATAAATATGAATAGTTTTTCATGAACTTCTTGTATGAAAAAATAATCTTGCTATATAGAAATGATCCATAAAAAATTTAAGCAATGAGCGATCTATTCTTTCCATGCTTGAGCTCCCTCGACAGTGAATTAGGGTGATATCCACCCAATATAATGATTTAGTATAAGATGGTTATTTTTCATAATAGTATGATTAAAACATGGATTAGATGCAACATAGAGCAACAAATCTCTCTTTGATCTAAAAAAAAAGGATGGTAGAGGTCTTAACATGATGCGACAAGTGGCTAGGTTTTTTGTATGAATTTTTTTACATCTTAGTGAGCACTTTATCAAGTTTGAATTTACTTAAATACATATTTATTAACCTTTACATCCCTTAGAAAATATTTTATCCTCCATTTATGGATAAATATAGATAATTTTAATGTTTATGATTGTGATGATAGAAAAGCATATGAATAATATAAATATATTTGATCATCAAATATACTATAATCAAGAATATTCTTAATGCAATATAGTGCCTATTCTTCATCAAATAGCTCTAAAAAATATTTTGAGACAAATAATGATGTACCTTCTCTTTATTCTTAAAAATATTATGACTTAAGCGTTAGGATTTGTAAAATAGTTGTTTCAATTAAAGTAAGTAAATTAAAACCATTGATGAGAATAGAGAATTGATGTAATACCATTACTATTGTAGTTCCTTATGTAACTTCCATCATGTCTCATCAATAACATCAAAATTCTTAATAGTAGTAACTACATTGAGTTTATCTTACATTGTGGCTTGGGATTTTGATTTAACTTAATGTCCTTGTGTGTTTATAGAAGGGGGCAAACTATTTTTGCCCATTTTGATATAATGAGAATAAGTTTTTTTTTAAAAAAGGATTACAAAATATTATTTTTTTATTGAAAATGATTCAAAATTAAAACCTTAAAACTCAAGTTGTAAGTGTACCTTATGAGAGTTAAATTCCATGAAGCACAATTTTGGTCAATCTATCTATGAAATTTAAATTGTAGAGGAATATTAATAAACAAAAAAATCAAATGAGATTTAAATGGATAACTTGGAAAATATTGAACCAAAGTGTTAATTTCTAAAGAATAATGATGTCAGTATAAAGGTATGAATTGGCAGGAAAGTATCCCATATTCAATATCCTATGAAAAGTCTCAAGAAATTTTAGAAGAGGCCAAGAATTTATTAAACATGAGGTTGAAACTATCAATTAGAGTCTTGACTTATATGTAGTAAAAAAACATCCAAATTGCTTATTTCTCTTACATTTTCACATGTAAAAAAAATTGACCTCTCAATTCAAGTATATGAATTATATTGCTTGATATAATAACTATTGTTAAGAAAAAAATTGATGATCTTTGTAGAGATGTATAAATTATCAAATGATGTACTTATAAATTAGTATGAATGCCACATAATAATCTAGATTATGCATAATTATTAGGAACTCTAAAAATGAAACAAAACATAATTTCAAATATGCATTTTTTAGTAGATAAAATAAACTTGATGGATGGCAAGCTCTCTCATTTATGTTGCGATTGCCATCAATTCATGGTATATGCCCATTTCAATCCAACCTTAGATGAAATCACAACATGATATGATTCCATGAAAACTATAATAATTGTTACAAATATTGATAGTGAATAGGTTCAAGTTTCTTTAAAATGATGTACTAATGACTTTTCTTTGATAAAATGGATGACTTATCATCTTCTTTTCTATGTTTATTATGCTAGATAGGAATCAACTTACCTTTTATTAGGTCACTCCTGTCTCATGAACCTATCTCTTTATAGCTTTGAATAGGTCACTCCTGTCTCATGAACCTATCTCTTTATAGCTTTGAATTTAACATTGGTATGTTTTATAAGTTGTTCTTCTATAATATTATTTGATCTTTTAAAGGTTTTTATAAACATCCCAATCTAATTTTATGATCTGAATTGATAAATTAGGAACGCTACTCTTTCATAGAAATATAATTTTACTTTTTTAAAAAATTGGAGTTTCCTAACACAATTGCAATTGTCAATCTGGTCGCTTAGAAAAAAAAGAAAGCTTAGAGCTTATGGATCTCATTCTCTCACCTATGAAGTGGGTAAATCAAGTAGCTGAAGTCCCTTATTAGTGGTGCTTATGGACCGATCCTTGCTGTCTCTCATCTCTGGCGCCATGCTTTGAATTTGGAATAAGGTGATCTGAAGGCTTGTCCTCTACGACGACATGGTACACAACTATATTGAGTTGACGAGGTTGCATGAGTTCGACCCACCATGCAAACTATTGTAGGATGTAATGCAAAAAATGGTGACGATGGTGCTATCTAGCAATAAAGAGATAAATGCACGTCAAATCCATATTCAAGACCAGGAGAACAAGATGATCCTACGTCCATTACCATGCAATGAATGTACTAATTCGTCCCTGTATCTACATATGAAAGTCGGTTGGGTTATAAACCTAGGATGAGCTATCTAAGACTCTGGATCACACCTCTTGGTTCTCGCTATCCATCAAGCTGTAGTGTCATGGGCATGGATAGACAAAGAATGGAGGAAGGGAAAGAAAACATGGCATGCATGTAAATGATATTGCCATGCTAGGTAAGCATGAGATCGACTGATGCCAGGAGGAGGAAAAAACTAAGGAGAATGTGTGATTCTAGATTTTCTTCTTTCATACTATCAAAACTTCCAATAGAAGATGCTGTCAAATGTTGTATTATTTCCAGGAGGTGGAGATTTCTCTACAGCCTAATGCCTTCGCTTTAAGGGATCAAGTTTCATTAAGAAAGCAATTCAAAATTTGTTATCAGCATGATAAAACTTCTTTGTTTGCTCCTTATAAAAGTCACGTCCTTCCAAATTTTTACAAAGGTCCTTGATTTATTAAAAGGAAATGTGTTGGATATAGTATCAAATGGTATCAAGATATAAGTTGGATATAGTATCAAATGGTATTAAGATATAAGTGTATTAGACAAGTTCTATATTGTGAGTTCATTTAAGGTTTTTATATTATTATAAGAGATTATATTTTAGAATTTGTTAATTTTATATTTGAAAAGAGAAATGCATTTTTTTCAAATGAAGATTTAATGGATGTTCTTACAAGTTATTTTGAAAAAAGTCTTTTGATGATCTATATATCATATCTCTTTTCATACATCCAAACACTAGTTTTTCATGAAGAAGAAAATGGTCATATAGAGATCAAAGGTGGAAAAATGTTCCATTAAATATTTAACATGGGACAATGGTCTATTAATATGAACATATTTTCTATTTTATTATGGTAAGATTTAGAAGGAATAGGCTTAAAAACATCTAATCTCGCATGTGGTTTTATCCAAGAAAAAATGAACTACTTAATGTGATTATAAATCAATGTACACTATCAAAAACTTAAATAAAGAAAATTAAATAATGAATTTTAAAATAATAGAGAAGGCGGATCATATGTATTACAAAAATGGCCTCACACATATATTGTTGAACATAAATAGGTTTCTCATCAAGTTCTTCATATCTTCTAGTATAATCTATAAAAATGATTAGTAAAGCCTAACCTGCTTTGATACCATGTTAGATTTTTTTTTTTAATTCAAGGGGTAAACGCTTTTGACCGGAGCTATGAACCGAAATACAACCATTCAACAATACCACCTCAATGGGGTTTGAACCTTGGTGGAATGAACAACAATGCCACCTTTAAACCATCACACCATGCCAATACCAACAATACCATGTTAGAAATTATGATATTAGGATACTAATCATTATAAACAAGATATAAAATAAATAAAATGAGAATCATACAAGCATAGATTTTACACATTACACAAGATATACATGAGGAAAACCCTTTTAGGAAAAAACCCCCATAAAACATCATTTTATTAAAACACTTATAATAATGATCTATTATAACTTAGACCAAACCTAGGGAATACTTCTCCATACTTTCACATGACCAACAATACCTCATGTGCATAGTGATAGAACTCACAATCAATCTCCAAATTTATCACTTCTCAATTGAGAGGGAAATTCCTTAAATATAGGAGAAAGAGTGGCATAATACCTTAAGGGGTATTTGTCACACCTATTCAGAATAACATTCAGAAATAATTAATAATCTAATAGTTATATGCTTAATAAAACATATAGTATATAAGGCTTAAAAACCTTATATTAGAACATTACATAAATGTTAGAAGAATATGATCCCTAATAAAATTATTTTCTAACAAACATTTTAGTATAATTTCTATCTTTCCTTTGTTCATTTTTGAACTTTCCTTCACTTGTTTCTCTTTTATATCTCTTTTTTTCCTTTCAACTTTTTTTAGTCTTAACTACTTTGGTCATATTCATACATACATACATACATACATACATACACACAGACACAGACACAGACACAGACATAGACACACACACACATATACATATATATTTCATGATGGCATTTGCATAGATAGTTTTATGCTATATTTATTCTTGGTTATACTATTTTAGTTTAGCTCTAACATTCTATTGTTCCTTTCCTTTTATCATTTTCTTATTTGTTATAAATGTCTTATAAAATTCTTTATTTTAACTAAATATATAATTAAATGTGAAAAAAATACTTACAATTTTCTATTTTATTAGTTCTAGTTACTAGATGATGATAAAATATGTTTTATGATTTATATATATGATATAAAAGGTATGTACAATAATCTATCATATAATCATGATATCATGATCATTTTAAAATTATGCAAACATGGAATGCAAAATTCAAAACATTGATCTAGATCATCCTAAAAGTTTATTATTTAATCTTTAAAATATATTTTAAAATAAAAAATATAAAAAAACATGTGAAATTTCTAGCCTCATCTTTGTAGATTTGGTTCTACCCATTTCTTTTAAATCCCTTTTTAGAAAGTAATGTAGAGCCCTTTTTCAACAATAACTTTAGAGTCTTCTTCAATGATAACTTCAATCCCTTTTAGTAATAACTTTGGAGTCTCCACTACAACTATATCTCTAAAGTCATCGTTTCATTTTATCACTACAAAGCCTTCCCTCCATATTCAACTCCAAAATTTAATCTCTATCCCACCACACCAAAGATCATTCCTATTAGGAGCCATGCTCACCTCAACTATTTGGATCTTAGACCACATTCCAGGAACTTTAAAGCCATTATTTTTTTACCTTAATTAGTAAGTATCAACATAATGAATCAAGAATGTTTGGAATTGTGACTAGGTATGTATGTTATAATTTTATTTTCAAGTATAGTCATAATTTCCTTTAAGTACAAATAAATCCACTAGAGTACCCCAATGTCTCAACTAGCCATGTGTCTGTAAAGTCGATTAAAGAAAGTAAGTATACATGGTCACCTAAGACCAATAATTCATTATACACAATCAAAAATAAAAAATAATTGATAGACACAAATAAATGATTTTAAAGTTAAATGAATTTATTATCATGAATACAAACATAGCCTAACACATTGCATTGTAATGGTGTGATAGTTTTGTGATTACCTTCCCATTCTCTAGAGTTCTCCACAAAAAATCTTGTATTTCTTTCCTTGTGCAATAAAAAATTTGAATCCCCCATGCAACATCTCTCCATTATTCATTTCTCACAAAATCTTAGCACCTCATTGCTCACAAGGGGTGAAAAATGAAAGGTAGAGTAAAAAATAGTACATTTTGATTACTAGAAGATGAAATAATTGCATAACTTCTTAGGGTAGTAGGTTGGCTATATTTTTTCAGAGGTTCAAGGGTTGAAATGGTAACATAGTTGAAGAATCATTAAAAATTCAATGGTTCACAATCCACTATTAGAGGAAAGAAGTTAAATGTAACACTTTCCATCCTCACCTCCAGTTTTAAATTTTTGTGTGAGGCTAGGATTCCTTTCATGCCAAGGTAGCTTCATGTTATGAGTTAAATGGAC
This sequence comes from Sequoia sempervirens, assembly GCA_007258455.2. Lineage (NCBI taxonomy): Eukaryota > Viridiplantae > Streptophyta > Pinopsida > Cupressales > Cupressaceae > Sequoia > Sequoia sempervirens. The sequence continues at coordinate 14,644 of VDFB02218803.1, forward strand.
ATTTTTTTAAGGAAGGTGACCCAATGCCCTAAATGGTCCATGGGATAAATGAAGGAGCACAAAGAATACTGAAAGCTAAAACACCTGTTACAAGGGAGATGCATAGCAAAAAATGCTCAAAAAATGGAGCTCAATATTGCCAATTGTAAAAAGAGTTATTTTACAAAGAAAAGATTACAACCTTATATAGGTAAAAAACCTAAAAAGGAAAACCCTAGGCTTGCACATAATAACTAATAAAATAATTAATTATTATGCACCTAAAGTTAGCTTAAGTGAAAAAGAGATAAAAGGTAGCTTAATTAATTAACCAAATATTGTTTAATTAATCAAGTAAATGACCAATTACTCTAACAATAAAGAGATAGAATGTAAAGGAATTAGTATAGACAAAATTTTGTAGCCCTGAAAGATTGTTGTAATATGGGTCATAAAATTCTTCATGTGTGAGAGTCAATATGAGACTATCATAAGGTCTAGTATGATAATTTTAAATCACTTATTAAGGTATAATGTCAAAATAGAATATTTGGAAGAAAAAATGCTAGGGTATATCCTCATCCCTCTCTAATAAATGATAGATAAAGACAACTAGGGAGTGGGGTTGTTGAAATATTATGGTCTCATCCAATTGATAAGAAAACACTATTTCCTATGAAAGATGGGGGGAGAGTAGAAATGGTAGAGATTATTAGAGGGAAAACATAAATGAATTCTTGAGACATTTGCAATCACTACCAATACAACTCTATAATAGTCGACCTTGGAACTGCCAAATTTTGAAGATCTAACTAGAAGTAGGGAAAAGTTATCAAATCTGAAGAACCCACCAATTGAGCAACCAACTTTAGAAAAAATAGTTGAAAATAAGATGAAACGGTCCTTCATAGTTTTAATAGTAAGCATAAAGATTGTTATCTTTGTTTCTAGAAATGAAGAGATAAAGGGAAGGCCTTGGAAAATAGATAAAGTGAGGTATCATCCATTCTATAGGAGTATAAGGCATAGTGGAAAATCACTAATTTTTACTATATCTACAGATGAATGGATGGTAGAATAATTTATAAAAATTAGAGCACAAGTAAGCCCTATTGAGGATGTTTCAAAAAATTCATTATTATGAAGATGTATCAAATACTTTATATATTTCATATCCTATATGTGTAATACCGACAAGAGAGATTAGGGTGTGTGCAAGAAGTTGAGTCCACTTTTTGGCCAAAAAGTGAGTGTTTTTCCTGATTTTCAAAATTTGACACATTTGACCTTAAAATTTGAAGCACTTAGAGATGAAATCTTTAAAAAAGTCACTAATCATAAAATGTAATGCTTTGAGTCTAGTTTCCAAATATGTAATTTATTTCAATACCTTTATACAAATTGAGTTTCAATAGGCATTTCAAAAAACCTCTGTTTAAAAGTCATTTTTTTTACCATACCATGCACATGTACGACATCCATATTTTGACTTAAATTATCGTATTTTTCTAAATCCTTTTGGGAAAAGTTTTATGACTCATTGAAGCTTGCTCTTGATATTTTTTTGTAATTTTTTATTGAATATTTTTTTTTTTGTTAATTTTTTATTAGGCAGATTTGTCATTTTGAAAAATCGTCATGTACGACATGCATAAGATGACCTAAACTTATCATTTTTTGATTTTTTTTTTTAAATTGAAAATAATTGTCTGGAAGTTTGTTCTCGCAATCCGTTTGTCAAAATGTTATGTTGATCAAAAGTTATTAAAATAGTAAAAAACCCTGATATTTAAAGTTTATGGACCAATTTTATTAGAAATTAATTGAAAAATAGAAAAAATAATCCAATTGCAAAACAAATTACATATTTAGAATCTACATTGTTTCATCTAAAATGGGTTTTAATTTCGTCAGAAAATTCTGCAAAAAAGGTTGTCAGCCATATGTCCAAAGTCGGTATTTTTCTTTGACATTGTTAGGACCTTCAACTTGCAGGTCAAACCAGGTTGAAGGCCTAGGTTCGGACTTCCAATGCTTTTCTCGAACCAAAAACCTAAGCAAAAACCCTAATTCACAAAGAAAAAAATTCAAA
>VDFB02218804.1:0-21112 GCA_007258455.2 Sequoia sempervirens
TAAATATTTAATATTTTGACTTTATATTAAAGTCACTTTATTGAAATATTTAAATATTTAATTAATTGGCCACAATATAAAGTATTTATTATACTATAATAAAGTATTAAATTACGACATAATGAGTATTTATTATTCATTAAATTAAGGCGCCAATTATTAATGATTTTCTCCTAAGTGTTAAAGGCGAATTAAATCATTTTATTAAATGATTAATTTAAAAGAGCTTTGGGTCGAATTTTCTCAAGGAGTATATATTTTCACTCAAGACAAAATCGAACCATTATGTTATTGCTATTCAACTTTTGTCTTTTTGCTTTGAGCATTGGAGTTTGCAAACCCTAGGGTTTCTGGCAGACAAACGTTTCTGGAGAACGAAAACTCTTCAGGAATTAGGCAGACTGAGACTGTGAAATACCAGTTTAAGCTTGCATCTGGGTGACTTCATTCAGGAGTTACAGATTGGGTTCATCGATAGATTCATCAAAGTTTAGCAGAGATATTCATTTACCAGTTGAGGCGAATCATTCAGAGATTATTTATCGGAGATCTGGCAACTATTCCTTGAGTCGTACTATTTTCATCATTGCTGCAGCAGGCCGTACTGTTCTGTACTTCCCAGGCCGTACTTTCTTTTCTCCAGAGAAACGCATATATTCTTCAGTGTCTGGTGATTGGATCTTGGGCGCTTTGGTACTGGAGATTGTTCCTTGCCTGTGACTGGAGAGCAAAGTGGATATATTATTTTCTTCATACATCTATTGCTGCTACAGCCGCCATCAGGTTCTTCAATAAAAATTTATTGTATTTCATTCTTTGTTCAGATTTTGTACTGTCAAGCTCTGGAAAATTGAAATAAATGATACGCCTATGTAATCTGAGCATTTCCTACGCATTTCTATGCACATTTGATTTTTTATGAATTATTTAGCATTTATTATAGAAATCGCAGCTTCTTATTTATTGGCAAAAAACCTCAAAAAAACACAAAAATTACAAAACTTGCAAAAACAAGACAATTTCATTCTGGATTTCGGGTTGAGAACCACCAGGGTTCTTACAGCCCTAAAGGTCCTCAGCTCCCTCATTAAGGTCCTGACATTAGTGTGAGCGGAAAAGTGGAAGGATGAAAGGAATGACCCCAAAGTAGTAAACCAAGAATCAAAGAAGAGGAACACATTCTCCCTAGTAGGGGTTAGATAAGTCATTAAAAAAAACATTCATAGAGCTCATACTAATATTAGCTCTGTTTGAAATATACGTGTTTTAGCTAATCAAAAAACATTCCAAGCATTGGGAGAAATTATGACACCATAATAAACTTTGGAATTTTAGAAGACTTAGTTGTGAAACTAATCTTCTGAAATGTATCAACCCACCAAAATAATATATCTGAATAAGAAGACAGGCACAGTATATTAAATCTGATTTACTCCAAGAAATCTAGGATCAAACCACTAAAATAATATATCTGAATAACAAGACAGGCACAGTACATTAAATCTTAATTTACTCCATCAAGAAAAAAGAATTGACACAAGGAGATGGATTGAGCAAAATTATTGAAAATACTATAAACTATAAGCTGAGAACCATTGAGAAGTGGGCTAGGAATCTAAGATCAAACCACCAAAATAATATATCTGAATAAGGAGACATGCACAGTACATTAGGTCTGATTTACTCCATCAAGAAAAAAGAATCAACATAAAGGAGATGGATTAGACGAGGAAAATTATGGAAAATACTATAACCTATAAGCTGAGAACCATTGAGAAGAGCTGGGGGCACAACAATAATTTTGAATCCATCCAAACTAGCACTTAAACCAGTTGAAAAGCATCACTGGGGAATAGCTGGATTCTTTTTCATATGAATTCAGAAAGGGATTGTTAGAATTTCAATATACATAGCCACCTCAAGACCTATTAAGGCCAAAGCCTTGAAAGAAATATCAACCTAATTAGAAACAAAAATAAAGAAAAATTTAAAATATTGATTTCAGAAGATCACAGCATGATATGGTCAGAAGATGAAGAAAAAGAGGAGTACCAAAATCTACCCAAGTTGATAGATCTCTTCAACAAAACAGTATAAAGTATAATGCCATAATGTTTCTAGAAAATGAGCAAGTCTATTACAATGGTACCACAGGAGAAATGAGAAATGAACATATACTTCTGCTTAAGAAGTTGATAAATCACAATGACCCTGTATTGGTGCTATCACAATTGGTGACATAAATAGGTTGTTTGGTAGACGGTGTGGGACTATGAGCACAGTTTAGAAGCTGTAGCAACTTTTTATTGAGGTATTTCAATATTGTTTGCTGATTCTGACATGGATGGAGTACCTATATGGATGTTAACTGATGTTGGGACCGAGTAGGGACTTTGCCTTTGCAACTTAAAAATAGTCAAAGAATCAATCATATCAATAGTGTTAATTTACTGTGGGCTTAAGGATATGGGAGCTGAGATTTCGAGAGAAATTGAAAAGAGAAAGCGTGATCTGTCTGGAAGAACACGGTAGCCCTGTTTGGGTTGACGTTAGGCTTGTTGATCTTGTTCCAATCACATGCACACTGAGTAAAGCATTTAATTTTCCAAAACCTACATGCAATGTTTTGATTCTTTATGATCATTTTTATGCCAAAAGTGACCAAGTTCAATTTTTTGTGTAGGTGGCATGAAGTATGGGAACAAGGAATAATTGTACATCGTGCACCATTAGAATCAAAAGGAAGATCCACATAGCGACGCCATCTACAGATTCTAAGTTTTTTATTTTCATTAAAGTGGAGAAATTCATTAATAGGTAACAAGTTAATGAATTTGTGGCTGTCTTACTATTGTCTGTATCTGAGTTTCCATCAATAGTTTATTTGAAACACAAATGAGATCAAGTTAGGTGTCATTCACATACTACCACAGATTTTATTATTATTTAATTTGGGAGATTATTAACCAAAGATTCTTTACTTATTTTGGTTATAGGTTTATTTTTAAGTTCAAATTATCTCCGAATGGTGCCACACCTAGAATAGGATCTGAAAAGTAGTAATGTTGTTTCATTTGCAGAAACTGCATCTTTACCTTGTGGTGACCTATACATGCAAATCCAAATTCTATTTATTTCACCTTGATATCTTGCCTTTCCAAATTACAGAAGAGCTACACACTTCTTGAGAAGCAATGTGCATAGAATAATTTTTAGATTGGTTGGAGACTACATGGGTAACAACATTGTGACACCCAATCTATATATTTCAAACATCTACCGAAGAAACTTAAGTTATATCGTAGCATTTTTTTTCTGGAATTGGATTTTGGTTTTGCAAAACATCTTATACCAAGTGAATATAAACTCTGGCTGTGGTTCACTCATGCCTATCAATAGTATGTCCAACGTTTGAAGTTTCATTGGGATTATGCACATGGTTCTTTGTTAATGCATAGCTGCATCTAGTATAATTTGAGTAATCTTTCCGCTAGTGTTTAATTGCTTTAAATCAATTATCACTGACTTCCATATTAGATATGTACATGCGGTTCTTTGTTAATGCATAACTGCATCTAATTTAATTTGAGTACTCTGTTTTCAAATGTGTAATTGATTTGAACCAATTATCACTGATTCCATATTAGATAGAACATATATATGCTAAATTACGTTTAAATTTTATTTTTTGCTATGAGCTTGAATCTTTGCACAAGAAAGCATTGATCATATCCTTCAAGGGAACAAATTTGCATTCCTATGATTTCTCAAAGGATGTTTTCACTGCATTTTTCATCACTAAAAACCAATATTGTAGTGTTTTCATTGAAAAATGTTTAATGGGTAGTAATGAGAAAAAAAAATCTTGGAACTGGTGGGAAAAGATATGTTGTTCTGATAATAATTTCCAATGTGTCAGTTTTTTATCAAATGTAAATAGTTTGATTTGATTGGTTTACCTTTTTTTTCAATGAGAATACTTATCAATCATTGCTGGAAATGTTTGTCTTGAATTTCATGCTTGTTATCATCTTTTCAATCAGTTTTATAAGAGGAAGGCTATTGATCATCTCCAATAGCGAGCTATATAACGAACTGATCCATCATGAATAAATTTAAAAGAGTAGAGACAAGAAACAGGCACATTAAGATGATCTTATTCACCTAGAAATTATGTCTACCCAAATGAATATTGTATTTTGTGAAATACTATATTATATGGTTATGATGACACATTTTCTACATTCTAAGTCACTGTGCATGAAGGTATGTGTACGTTTCATTATGGTGACACCAATTTTTCATGTTGTGTCATTTCAAGCTAAATCCTTATCATTTCTTCAGTCAAGATGTAGTGTCCCCTAATTGGGAATGCCCCAAATTTTCCCTAAATCCTTAATTTTTAAATGAACAAATAGGTTAGAGAATATCTTTCACCTGCTTGAAGCCCTGCACATAGATTAGAAACCATTTACCACAATCACATTGATTAGCATATTATAATCATTTGTTAAATTTTGAACCAGAAATGAGAGCAAACAAAAAATGAACACAAAGAACAAAAGAACACAGAATTTATCCTGGGAAAACCCTCCTCATGAGGGAGAAAAACCCAGCCACAAATGTATCTCTCTTATATTAAATGAAGTAGCAGCAAAACAGCTTACAACTTGACTCAGAAGAATAGTATCTCCCATAGATACATGCATAGAAAAGAACTCTGATTTCCTCCTTACTATCAATCTGCTCTTCACAATAACCTGTTGTAGATGGCGAACTTCTCCTTGAAAGAACAACTTGACTTAAGCAAAAAATCAAACCAAATGAGGAATCGTCTCTCCTATTTATGAGCAAAGATGAGGTTGGAATTGCATGCAAAAGAAGATGCACAAGAAGCATTACAACTGCCTATTTTAAGGAGTTACAAATATATTTCATGCGGCTATTTAAAGGAGACAAATAAGGATTCTCTTGCATGACAGTTCGAAGATTCCATTGCATGTCAGTTACGCCTATTTAAGGAAGATTCTTCTGCTACTAGAAGATACCTCTTGCTGCTATCAGAACATTGACACTCACTCTTAGCTAGGGAGGTATCTTTTCAGATATCCATGCACAAGTGTGATGTTGTCATCTCATCATGACATCCACCATGGCTACTCCAAGAGAATGAAACAAGGGCTTTCACCTCAAATCTCTCTCGCAGAGAGAAATGCATTAACAAGGGCTAACACCTCAAATCTCTCTCGCAAAGTGAAATGCATTAACAAGGGCTGACACCACAAATCTTTCTCGCAGAGAGAAATGCATTAACAAGGGCTTACACCTCAAATCTCTTTTGCAAAGAGAAATGCATTAACACATGAAGCAAGAGTCATTGAGGCTGAGACTCTCTCTTAGCAAGGGCAACATTCTCCACAACACCAAGTTTATCTTGAAAATAAGAAAACTTTACTCTAGGAAGTGGCTTGGTGAGAATGTCAGCTGTCTGCTCATCCGTGCAAATATACTTGAGTTCAACTGCTTTTCTTTGAACCACATCTCTTAAATAATGATACTTGATCTCCACATGCTTGGTTCTATCATGAAAAACATGATTAACCAAAAGCTTCACATAGCTTTGGTTATCACAAAGAAACATTGTAGGTTTTAGAGGTTGACCAAACAATCCTGCAAGCAATTTGCGAAGCCACACGACTTCTCTTGCAACCACACAAGCTGCAACATATTCTGCTTCAACTGTACTTTGAACAACACGTGATTGTTTCCTGCTGCACCAGAAAATCATAGCTGAACCTAGGCTGAAACAACATCTTGAAGTGCTCTTCCTATCAGGCACACAACCTGGCCAATCTGAGTCAGAGTACCCCTGCAAGCTCAGTTCTACACAAGAAGAATATTTTAGACCATATCCCACTGTACCACGTACATATCTCAATATGTGTTTAGCTGCAACAAGATGAATCTGTTTTGGTTCACACATGAACTGACTTAAAGTGTTAATAACATAACATATATCAGGCCTAGTATTAACCAGGTACATTAAAGAACCAATTAACTGCATGTACATAGTACGATCAACTAAATCTAAAGTGGTTGCAACCTCATGTAACTTTTTTAGATTTGCTTCCATATGAGTCATCATTGATTTACAATCTAACATATCGAACCTCTTCAAGATATCAATAGCAAACTTCCCTTGACTCAAAATAATCTCATTTGGTCTTTGCCATACCTCAAGCCCAAGGAAGTAGTGCAACAGACCAAGATCTTTCATTTCAAATTCAGAAGATAACTCCATACATTTAAAAATGAGATCATCATCACCAATGAGGAACAAGTCATCAACATAAAGTACTAAGATTAAGACTTTGTCATCACTTACCTTGAAATATAAATTTGGATCAGCATCATTCTTTAGGAAGCTCAAGCTCAATAAATAATGATCAATTCTCTCATACCAAGCACGAGGAGCTTGTTTAAGGCCATACAAGGCCTTTTTCAACCTGCACACATGAGACTCCTTATCATGAATCACAAAGCCCTTTGGTTGTTCAATGTATACTTCCTCTTCAATGAATGCCATCTTCACATCCATTTGATGAAGTCTCCAACCCTTAACTGCTGCAATAGTTATGATAGTTCTGATAGAAGTGTAACGAGCGACTGGTGCAAAAGTCTCTTCATAATCTATGCCTTCCTTTTGAGAAAACCCTCTAGCTACAAATCTAGCTTTATATTTTTCTACTCTCCCATCAACTGCATGTTTAATTTTGAACAACCACTTAGAAGAAACAATAGATTTACCTTTGGGCCTGGGAACAATGTCCCAAACATCATTCATGATGATGGATTGATACTCAATCATGGCATCCTTCCACACTTGCTGAACTAAAGCCTCTTCAAAACTAGAAGGCTCAGATGCTATAAAATGACTCATCAAGGCTACATATCCTGCAAACTTATGAGGTCTTTTACTCTCTTTGAAAGTGCCACGAGGAGCTGCAAAATTTTCAGCCTCTTGCATAGTATGTCTGGCCCACAAAGGTCTCTTCTTATCAATTGAAGCATTACTTGGATCAGCAGAAGTATCTATAGGATCAACTGGATCAACAGGATCAGTGGAGTTTTCTAATTCTGTAATCTCCCTCTGAATCTCAGAAGGGGAATCCGGAACAACCATCTCCATGTCTTGAGAAGGTTCAGAATTTTCTCTATCAATTTCCATATTAGATTCTTTAGATCTTTGCAAGCTACATCTTCTTCAAAAGAGATCTCTGCTGATTTCAATATGCTTTTGACTTGGAATATAAATCTTGTATGCTTTTGATGATTCACTATAACCAACAAAGATGCCTTTCTTTCCTGAGGGTTCTAACTTAGACCTTTTCTCTTTTGGAACATGAATGTAGACTAGACATCCAAAAATTCTGAGATGACTGATATCTGGTTTAGAACCTAAGAAAGCTTCTTCTAGTGTCATATTGACTAAGATTTTATGAGGACTACGATTCTGAATATATACAGTTGTCCTGCAAGCTTCGGCCCATAAAAATGATTGAAGACTTTGATCATGGATCATAGCCTTCGCTGCCTCAACAATAGTTTTGTTCTTTCTTTCAGCTACACCGTTTTGTTTAGGATTATAAGGGACACAGAACTCCCTCTTAATCCCAGCTTCAACACAAATTTTTTGAAATATACTAGAGACATATTCACCCCCATTATCAGATCTTAAAACCTTTATCTTCTTGTTAGACAAATTTTCAACAAGAGCTTTAAATTCTTTAAATCTGGACAGCACCTCATCAGATTCTTTAGATTTAAGAAAATAAATCCATGACTTATGAGAGAAGTCATCAATGAAAGTAACATAATACCAAAAACCGCTAAGAGAAGCAACGGTCATAGGACCACACAAATCAGAATGAATCAACTCTAGGATATCCTTTGCTCTACTTTCACTACCGTGAAAAGTACTTTTAATGTTCTTACCTAGAGCACACCTTTTGCAAACACCCTCATGATCTTGGTTCAGCTTTGGAAGACCAACTACCACCTTCTCCATAGATGACAAGGTTCTGAAATTTAGGTGACCAAATCTTTTATGCCACAGCTCGCTTGAACTTAGAGAAACATGAGCTAATGCTAGGATAGGACGAGCTGAAAGTTTGTAAAGACTGTCATGACGAACACCAATCTCACGAGCTGTCTGAATGTTGGTGTTCTTCTTCCATGCAAGAACTTTGCCTTCAACAAAAGCAACATGATAACCCTTGTCTTCCAATGCTGAAATAGAAATCAGATTCCTCTTAATACCAGGAACAAAAAGAACATTACTCAGATGAGGAGGAATTCCGGAAACTAATTGAAAAGATGTAGAACCAACACCCTTCACAGAATAGCAAGCATCATCACCAATGATAACTTGAAGATGAGAATCTTTTTCTTTCAAATTAGTGAGGTGCTTACGATAACCAGTAATGTGTCGAGAGGCTCCACTATCAATAAGCCATGTATCACAGTTAGTAGGAACATTGCTAGAAAGAGCAAAAATAAAGAACCCCTTTGAATTTTCACTTGACTCTCTTTGAGGAGAAGAGTTTTCAACATTTGAAGCAGCCACTTGGTGCTTGGGTCTAGAAAAACAATCTCTAGCAAAGTGGCCGAATTTGTCACATCTGAAACACTGAATCCTAGAAAGATTCTTCATTTTCTTGAAATCAGGGGCTGAATCAAAATTCTTATCTCTGAACCTTTTGAAGTTACCTTTCTTTCCTTTAGAAGAATGAGCAGCAAGTACATGATCATCTTCATGAAGAGTTTTACAAACATTGCCTCTAGCCTCTAGTCTGCATTCTTCCTGAATGCAGTCAGCTCTCAATCTATCAAACTTAGGAAGTTCATCTCTCCCACTGATTCCTTGAATGAAAGATTCCCAAGAGTGGGGAAGACCATTCATGGCTAACATAACCAAATCTTTATCTGCAAAGGATTCTCCAATTGCATTGAGTTGATCCTTTAACTCTGAAATCTTCATAAAGAAGGAAACAACCGATTCTCCTCTAGACATTTTAACATGCAAAAGTTGACGTCTCAAGGCTAGAGCTCTACAAGTGTTGTTGAATTCATATAGATCCTTCAGAGTCTGAAACATATCTTTGGCTGAATCCAACTTTGAAATAATGGGTACCGGATGATCTTTAACATAATCGATTAGAATTTTCCTAGCCAAGATTTTGTTTTTTTCCATTGAGCTTTCTCAACATCTTTAGAAGGTTTTGCTACTTCAGAATTCACATAATCAAGAAGATCATTCTCTTCAAGCGCAATTAGAATTCTAAATTTCCATGAAGAGAAATTTGATGAACCGTCCAATCTGTCTTCCACTTTCAGTCCATTCACCATTGTAAAGAGCTGAAACAAACAAACTGAAAGAGAGCAAAGAGAAATGTATAACTTAAAGATTCTGGTTTTGGATCGTTTCCTTAGACCCACTCTGATACCATGTTAAATTTCGAACCAGAAATGAGAGCAAACAGAAAATGAACACAAAGAACAAAAAAACACAGAATTTATCCTGGGAAAACCCTCCTCATGAGGGAGAAAAACCCAGCCACAAATGTATCTCTCTTATATTAAATGAAGTAGCAGCAAAACAGCTTACAACTTGACTCACAGAAGAATAGTATCTCTCATAGATACATGCATAGAAAAGAACTCCGATTTCCTCCTTACTATCAATCTGCTCTTCGCAATAACCTGTTGTAGATGGAAAACTTCTCCTTGAAAGAACAACTTGACCTAAGCAAAAAATAAAACCAAATAAGGAATCGTCTCTCTTATTTATGAGCAAAGATGAGGTTCCAATTGCATGCAAAAGAAGACGCACAAGAAGCATTACAACTACCTATTTTAAGGAGTTACAAATATATTTCATGCGGCTATTTAAAGGAGACAAATAAGGATTCTCTTGCATGACAGTTCGAAGATTCCATTACATGTTAGTTACGCCTATTTAAGGAAGATTCTTCTGCTGATAGAAGATACCTCCTGCCGCTATCAGAACATTAACATCATTTACCACAATAATACTAATTAGTAGATTATCATAAATATTGGCAAACTCAAGACCAAATTACTAATCCAATCACAAAGCATTTAATATCCTTGGAGGGCTCAACCATAGAAGAGTATGGGAGGACATGACTCGATGGGGTGCCTAGGACCCTTTCTACCCTAGGCCAAAGAGTGGATGTCTTGGCCTCTACCTAGGAGGTGTCCCCTTTCCATTATCCCCTCATCTTGCCATCCTTTTCCATTTCCTTATGACTGATCTCCTTATATTGTTACACCATGATAGGGGAGTGAGATTACAACAAGTGCCTCAAAAATGCCATCTCTCATAGGCCCAAGGCACTATACCATTGGTACCCCAAATGGATACCCGCTTGGCCTCTTTAGGACTACTCAATCCCCCATTATAGGACACTTAGTCCTCCATTATAGGACACTTGGTCCTCCATTATAGAACACATCGGTTCTCCATTATAGGACACTCGATCCTCCATTATAGAACGCATTGGCTCTGCATTATAAGACACTTGGTCCTCCATTATAGACCTAGTTGCCCTCCAATTTTTAGCATAGTTTGTTATGACTTAGACAACACTTTCAAAACCCACCATTTCAATGGCTTTTATGAGGATATTGGCAATAAAACTTGCATCTTTTATTTTCCCTTCACAATCGATTGCCTTGAAAAACATCGCCCCTTTAGGGGACACTACTATAACATTGATCAATGGTTTATTTTTAATTTAATACCCAAGACTAACATAATTAGAAGTTGTATTGGAAATGGCTCTCACCATTTCCCACCAATAAGGTGATCTAACAAGGTTGAAAGGAAGCCCATTGCCAAAAGCACAAGAAGCAATGCTTTGATTTGCAATCTCCCTTGCTTCCTTTTTGAAGGCATTCTCCAATGGGCCCTTTTTTCGTGTAACTGAAACATTATTTCCTTCAGAAGATGGTGGCATTTGTGTGAAAGGATGTGGGCCAGGCGATTGTGATAAGCCATTAGGAGGTCTTTGCAAGCTTCTCTTGGCAAGAGGATTCGCCCCTCAGGCACTACAAATTTTTTTGTTGTGTTCACAACAACTACCAACTTAAACGATTGAGATCCTTCCATGTAGCTTAATAGTGCTAACTTCAATACTTCTCCATTCACCATGGTGGTATCAACTCATCACCGCCAATTATATGCTTGCACAAAAGAGTGGTAAGGTCCCAAGCTTAAGGTATTTTCTAGACCTACAACTTAAGCCTTGAGGGTTCTCGATGACCTTGTGTACGTATCCCCTCATGGGAATCAGAGGCTTCATAATTCGCCCACCAGTGTTAGAGAGAGTTCATTCTCTCCTCTTGCATGAGATCTTTGATCTCACCTTTAAACCACGACTATTCATTAAGCATAAGCTATTAACTTAAACCAAATATAATATAATGATAACAACCTTGCCATTAAGTGTTGGGTCCATACCAAATATTACTTAGCATTAGTGTACAAACATTCACAATATTCAAAAGGGGCATAATGTACCATAATCCCTAAGATCATATACTATGACTGTAATGAGCATACCTCCATATACACAAGATCACTAGCTCATACACATCACAAGTAGAATAGTAATTGGATCATACACATATCACAAGTACAATTGTGATTATCTCATATGTACATCACAAGTACAACTATGACTCTCATTTGCACATCACAAGTACAACATTGACTGGTTCATATGCATACAACAATTACAATTAGTGATTGGCTCCAACATACATCACAAATACACAATGATTAGCTCCAACACATCGCACATACATAGTGACTAGCTTTAGCACATCACGTACATAGTGACTGGTTGAAACATCACAATGGCTTACTAACACATGTCCATAATGCATCCTAGATAGAAAAGAATGTCAGGGCATTGTGCATTACACCGCAGGTCCCATTTTTTCCTTTGATTTTTTGCATCATCAGTCAATTGAGAAGAGGATTCAGTGCATCCAATACTACACCACAGGTTTGTCCTCAACCTAATCAGGCCAAGTATACAATCTAACAATTGGGAAGGGGATTCAATGCATCCCATACTACACCATGGGTCCATCTTCCATCCCAAGGCATTCCACAAATAATGAATCTACCATAACTTGGTGGATTTCGACTTCAATTGCCTATAGGCCACCGACGACAAGTGTGTCCACCCCAGAAGAAGTAGCTTTCGACAAATACCACCTAATGACCTTAGTGGTATTGTTAGCTATCTTCTTCACAATCTCGGGTAGCACTTGGCATCAATCACTTTTGTGCTTATCAATGACTACCAGTGAACCCCTTTGTTACAATGGTTTGCCCCAGATTATCGTTACTATCATAGATGGGTCCCTACCTGTGCAACCGTTACTGTATCATAACCAGGGTAGCCCATAACAACCTTCACCTCCATGAACTAGATGAATGTTGGCTAGTCCCTAGCAGCAACCCAAACATCGGTTATTGGCATGGTCCAATGACTGTCTGTCACTACTCAAATATCCTAGAGGTTCACACTTGGGCGGGTAATGCATAACATGAATCACAATCAAAATCAACAGATACAAGGGCCTATACATAAAGACCTCTAGATATGGAGTCAATTTTCACAAACACATAAAAGTTACATGGAACCAACATGAGATGGCCTTTACCCAACATATACATATATTCAAATACCAATTATAAAGTAGTTAAATCCCTTCATTTACGATTCAAAAGCACATCATGTACTAAATACAAGTTATTAGATTTCTTTAACTCGTGCATACCCATTTGATACCATTTCAACCTCAAATTGACACCTACTAAAAAGAGGTCTAAGCAATTAGGAACAACCCCAACCCTTGGATTTATCTCCTTAAAGCCTCCCCCTATGGACTTGAGGTCACAAAGACATCCTTTGCCTAAGGACCGCCTATGTACCTGCTTCCAAACAGATCAAAGTCACACAGTTCCCCTTACAAGGTCTCTCAAGGGACGCATACGCACAATTTCTCATGACCAATGTTTCATTAATTACTATGTCATGCCCCAATTGGGTTCCTTTAATGATTCGCACGAATTAATAGTATTTACAAGCTGATAATTCCAACACAATTCTCCATTTAGCAAGCCTAAACTATATCACTTCCATCTAAGGAAATCAAGATCTCAAATTAGACCTCACCACCTTTATTATTAATGATCCAACAAAAGCATCCTAAAATCTCTCACGATTACCTATCAAGGATATCTTTCAACATTTGGTACCCTGATGATAGTTTATACTATAGGGGCTTATTTGGGATTAAAATGTGATAACCTACAACGTGATTTGGTAATCTTAGATATCATAAGTGTATTGGTTCTTAATATCTTACACCTGTATATTGTACTAATAAGAAACCCCTTAAACATTCATGTATGAGAATATCCCAATAAAATAAATATAACAATTAGGATAAATTTCCTAGTAATAAGGGGAGCAATACTCAAGATCTATTCACAGTATGATATTATGTTGATATGGTCAATCACCACGATTATATTAATTAGAATGCCATGTTTCTATAAGGCCATACAAACATTATTAAAACTTCGAAAGACATAACACCATAGTTATAAATTTGCTCTAAGAGTCAATATACAAGTCAACTCCAAATGGTTGACAACACTTTATCCATTGGATCAACATCTGAAGATATACTTCCAATAATAATATATTCTCAATCTCTTTACCTTTTGGTGAAACCCCATACATCTAAAATAGTCCAATTCACAAAATATAATAGTCACTCTTGCAACATGTAACTAAATAAAACCTTATTAGTAAGCAATAAGATACTAAAAGATGTTATATAGAATGATTTCATATAGTTCATCTCTTTACTCAATCTTAACGACACCATCAAGTTAAATGATAATTATTTTCCAATTGATAGGTATTCATACCCTTACCCGATACCACCTCATTATCCTTCTCTAAACTCATGTGATAGTTCTCATATAGGGTTATTATACTTGAAAGGTTAATAGCCATCATGCAATCATATAAATACCCTACCCCTGAATCTTAAAGTGTATTACCAACAGTATCGATTTGCAACATTAAGAATTTGTTCAATGTAGTGTGGTTCTAGTGCCACTAAATGAAGTCCTTATCACTTATATTATTACACAACCATAATCTCTAATTTACCTTAAGAGTTAGATACATGTTTATATTCAAATCTTTTGTCAACTTCCACTTATTTTCCATTAATATAGTCATGTCCATTAGTTTATCTAATAGATCAATATAAAGGTTATCATATTTAAGAGGCCAATAGACATTTTAGTCATATAAAGCCTTTACCACCATATCAACAAATTACTAAAATTATCAGGTTGTAACATTAAAGATATCTTTGTAAAGTGTGAGTGTGGTATTGCTTCACTCGCCATATCTTTATTTAAAGATATTCACTCAATTATATTAGTAACTACATTCTTAACCTCTTGTTTCATTTACCTTATGATGTAACCCATTAATCTTGTAATAGTTTGGTTTTGAGACTAGATAATATTTGTACTTGACACTTATAACTAGTTAATAGTATCTTGAGGGTTGGCAATAGATGATCTGATAGAGCAACAATACATCATACAAATAAAAACTTGTGGTCATATTTCCACTAAATTGACCTTGCAATTAATTACCTAGCACATTGAGCAACCTTACCGCAGAATCTACTTAATTTGTAGAGAAAAAATACCATTTATAGTACTTCATGGGGTCCATACTAATGGTTTTGTTCTTATTAGAATATTAGGAGACAAACACCATGCAATACCTAAATCTTGCGAGGTAATGAACTATATTTGGTCATTTTGTATATAGATTTATAAGCACAGTTCCACTAAAATAGGGAATATGTTTATCATTGAATTTAGATATCATAAACATGAAAATCAAACAATGACTGTCACAAAATCTTAAGACCCCAAACTAGAAAATGGTGGTCTTCACTCTCCTGTCACCCCTTTCCACGGAAAAGTGATGCTTATAACTATATGCTTTGTTGGCGTTTAAAATTCGCACCTCACGGGAATGCACCCAGTTAGCGGAGACAACTATACGAATAAACTGCTCTTCAAATTAGGAGAGGAAGCTCCCTCTTGCTGATGGTATTTGAAAGAAAGTAAACTAAAACTAAGTTGCCTATCTTTTTGATCAGCTTAGAGCAAAAGGTTTAAACACAAACGCCGCAGCTGAGATTTTCTGATAAGAAGTTCAACTACGACTAACTTAGACTAAAGACGTTCCTAACCTCTCTAGTAATAGCAGAGCAAGAGAAGTTAGAAATTAACAAGGTAGATTCTCTGACAAAAATACTTTAACAATCTCTCTCTCAACAAACACCTACACACTTCACTGTAAGCTGAAATAAAGATCATGAAAGCATAACATAGATAACGGAAATCTGAGATTTTAGACCAAGGCAAAAGAGGCTCATGATTCTATTACTCAAATCTCTAAAACAAAACTCCCTTCTAACATGCCTTGAATAAGAAATTGCAGCTAAGGAGGCTTGCAAACTTATTCTTAACACAATAGAAAACAGCAATCTCACTAACTCCTTGTTGGCTAAAGAGGCTCAACAATTTGCTTATCACAACACAAATGAACAATACTTGAGCAACAAATAGAAGGCACAATAGGCTCAGTGTTTTGTTCTCACTAGCACGGTTTAAACTAAGTGAATTGAAACTGAATAACAACTTGCTGCAATTCAGGCTCGCAATTTGCTATGACAATAACCGTTAAAGAAACTAAATGAGCAAAGGCTCTTATTTATAGAGAAGCAGAGGAGTAGGGAACCCTAAAATCTCCTTGCTTTCACAATCTAGAGCTTGCTCAGCAAGCAAGCTTTATTACTAAATCTAGAAACCAGACTAACAGCTAAAACCCTAAAGCGGCTTTGAGGAAAGCGCTCCAACTATTATCTTATCTTCTTTCTATCCTCAAAAGAATGGATAAGGATTATTCCAAGAATAGAAAGAAGCGAGGAAAGAAACTTCTAGAAGAAAAGGCTGCTTTAAAAGCTCACGATCCACATCCGCTAAGTGAGATTGTGTCGATTCGATTGCATCTATGCCATCAACAGCAAAACACCGCTTTTCAAGAATATCTTCAGCATCTGCAATGGATCTTTGGAAATCTTCAATCTCATTGGCCGCTTTATTGAACTTTGCTGACATCATTGAAATATGACCTATCCTTCCGCCAACTGGGCTGCAACTATGAACAACATTCTGGAACTGATTTTGCACCTCCTCAAGCCCGACGTTCTTGGGCAATGTCTTATGTTTTTCTTTCATCCATCTCTGTGCAATCTTCTTGCTGTATTTGTCCTTATGCGTATTCCACATCTTTTCACATTCATCCCTCGAAAGAGTTACACTTTCAGGCCATGGGGGAATGGAAAAACACCTTTCGACCATGTCAGGCTTTAGACTGCAAATCAACCTGCCATCTGCTGACTGGATCGCCCTAGTAGCCGGGTTGTAATGTAATACTGGCGATTCACGAACTCCAAGGAAACAGAACTGATATATAGGAATGAATGTGAGGAGTCGAGAATGACCAGGGATTCTTGAATTGAAATTATTTTTGCTCTCTCCAAAGCGTGTAGGTCGAGGGCACCGACTTGACATGATGCAAAGTCTGTCACCGGCCCGTTTGATGTAGTTATTGAAAAGTGCTGATTACGACTTGAAAACATTAGGAGTGTACTCCATTTGAGAAAACTTGAAGAATGGTACGTAAGCTTCATACTGTTTTAGGACAAAAGAGTCTTGAACAATTTTCTATTTTTTAGAATGCTGATTTTTGTGTGCTTCAGCGAGACCCGAGATTTTTTTGAAATTTTACTACGAGATATGGGTTTGGAAATTCCCCGGAATGTGATACAAGACAACCGAGATCGTCGTTTTGAAAATCTTGAATTTTTGGTGAAAAAAGCAGCAAACCCTAATTTCTTCAATTTTCAGAAAAAGGCTGGCATAAGGTTTTCTTGAGAATATATAGTTAGAAATGGACCCGATTGATTGGATTTGCAAGAAACTTCGACGTTTGATTGAAGCGGCCAACCCTAAGGTTTTCCGAAAAAAAAATGATAATAAGGTTTTTTCTTGAAGTGATTGGAAAGGACCGGATAGTTGAAATTTGAATGCACTGAGGTTTTCACCGACATGCAAGATAAAAGCACTTGCTGCAACTTGATGAAGTTCTTGAAAAATTCTTCAGAAGATAGAGGCAAAAAGACCCAGATGACTGAAAAATTGAAAGCCTTGGCCTCCTGCTTGAAAAACTTGATCTTCTGGAACAGAAAACTTGAAAAAGCAAGGGTTTATGCTTGCTGGTCTGAAAAACCTGATGTAAAACCAGCAACTATGAATTCTTTAATCACAAAAATTTCTCAAACTTGCTGCTCCAACTTTCTCCTCTGGATGCTACCTGCAAAAATAATGAAAAATACATTGAAAAGAAGTGTTAAATAGACTTAGGGTTCGATTTTAGGTTTTGCTTTTTTTTTCTGCTTTTATTTTCAAAACCCTAAATCTCAGCTTCTCAAGTTTGGACGCCATCTTCTTCTCAAGCAAATTTTGAAATTTTGAAAATCTTCAAAAATCTTCTAAGGCATGAAGGTTTGGGCGCCTTTCTCCAAGAGGGGCGCTCAACTTCACCAGTGTTAGTCAAAATTTCAACTTTTTCAACTTTTCTCCATTTTAACATGCCACTTCGTCTCTGATTTCTCGTTGATTGGTGTACCCGGCAGGCGAGCTGAGTGGTTCACTGCGGAGCCGGACTGATTCTGAAGAAGATGTTCTGGAAGCACCTCCTGCTAAAAACTTGATTTCGACCTCCGAATTCACGGGAGGCTTTTCCTTCTAGGGGCGCCCAACTTCTCCAGTGTTAGCCATTTTCCTGACTTCCAAGTTCTTCCTTCTCCCTTTGATCTTCTGGTGAATCTTCGATTCCGGGAGCTACGTTGATCGGACTGACTGCCTGAGTGTTTCGTTGGATAGCCAGACTGATTTTAGCGAGGCCTTCTTGGACGTTACTTCTGCAAATTCCATCATCTGAAGGCTTTAAAGCTTGGGCGCCCTTCTTCAACTGGGGCGCCCACTTCCATCAGACTTAGAAAATTTTCCAATTTATTCATGTCTTTCACTTCTTCGGGCGACCTTGTTGAATCTTGAGCTCCGGGCGTCGGATTGACTGATGGCTGTGCTCATCGCGAAGCTGACTGAAAATGAAAAGGGGTCCTCTGGAGACACTTTTGTCAAAAAGTGAACTTTCACCCTTCAAAAGGTTGGGCGCCTATCTTGACTGGGGGCGCCCAGTTTACCAACACTTAGTTTATTTTTCACCTTTTTCACTTTTGCTTTGAATTTCTCTTTTCACCTCTCGTCGGACCTTCTGTTCAGCCTTTTGAATCTGATGACTGCGAGCTCTGTTTGTCGTGCTGAATAGCTCACTGCAAAGCCAGTTGAATTCTGAAGACATCCCGTTATAGCTTCGACTGCAAATTCCTCTGTTTGCACCCTTGAAAAGTTGGGCGCCTTTCTCTTCTTAGGGCGCCCAGTTTCTCGAGACTTAGAAAAATTTTCAATTTATTCAACTTCAAGTTTTAGATTTTCACTTTATACCTTCTACTTTGACTTGAATTTGCCGGAGACTGGATCATCTGATGCTCTGACGGGGATATCCATCGCGAAGCTGGCTGAACACTGAACAACTTCCATTGAAGACCGTAACCCTAATTCTTTCATCTGGTGCCCTAAAAAGGTGGGCGCCTTTCTTCAACTGGGGCGCCCAAACTTAGCAGACTTAGAAAATTTTCATGACTTTTCACTTTTCTTCCTCGATCCTCGTGCATGTTCATCATTTCACTTTCTGCTGGAAGTTTTGAATGCTAAAATTAACGCCTGGCAGTCGGATGACCTCCATTGATGACCTCGGAACTCCAGATATGCCTCTGAAAAAGCTGAATAGACCCAGTAGGGCAAAACTGATTATTTTAAGATTCTGACTGCACCAGCCTGATACGGACATATTTTGAGCCAATCAAAATCAGTTCGGACCCTGTCGGACCAACTTTCTATTTTTAGAAATTTTGCGATGTCAGTTCCGAAGAAACCGGAAAACAGAGAAAAACTTTACTATTTGAGAAAATTTCTAAAATACTTGATTTTTCCTAAAATTTAGGGATGAAAAACTGAGATCACGGGTTTTGTAGGTTAAGCTGCTCTTAGCGGACCAGTCGTCGAGAAATTGAAATTTTGTGTTTTAACCCTCCATGCAAGACATGCACCCAATTTTAGAGCCTTTTTTGGCCGGTTGACAAGACTATTACTCATTTCTTCAAAATGTCTAAGTGTAACAAAATTTTAATTTTTGGGGTACCATGATAACACAATACAAAGGTGTAGATAAGGAACTTACAAATCCATTAACCCCAACACAACCCAGGCCATAAGATTTTGATATGGAGTTCATAGAGGAAAAATATCTAATAAGGTTGTTTGACACCTAGAAGTAAGGCAAGAAATTGTAACAAAATATAAATCGACACCTCCTATTTGTTGATGTGGTCGTCATTTTAATATGTGAAACCCCATTTCTCTAAGGCATTTTCTCTACCATCTACACTCTCCCTCTTCCTCTTTCTCTATGACTCTACACCTCTTCATTCCCAATTACAAATTTTCCTTTGCTCCCTCCTGCACAAATTTGGTGCCTTCCCTTCCATTTTGCTCAAAACACCCCATTTAATGAGGCTGTGGATGAAATATTATGGTCTTTTGCATGGAAAAATAACCCCAAACCTACAATTGTGGATGGCTCTAGGGCAAGGGCGCATACATAATGAGTGTGTAACCAATCTATCGCATACTTGTGCCATTCCCGTTTATTTTGACTTTTCTCCTCATAATTGTGGATATCTCCTACTTGTAGTCTTTATTTGTTTATTTGCTAGCTAAATGAGTTTTCTTGAAAGTTTCAAAGTCATTTAAGGGATGATGGGTGCCCATATCATGCACGTGAAATGCTAGCCAAGTTTTTGAAAGTTTACACAACATAACCAGAGATAAACAACTGGATTAGCGTTAGCACCAAACTGAAATCTGAACTTGGAAATGAAGAAATTACTCAACGTCAAGAATGTGCACTCAAGATCCCACTGAGGGCGAGGTGCTAACATATGACGGAGTGTTAAAATTTGAAATTAAGAACTGATAGGCGGATAACCAGCCATGAAAAACAATTCCACGCTACCACCAAACAGTGGGGGGAAAAGATTACACTAGAAACAATTCATCCGCTGCGGCGGGCATCCATAGAACTGTGGGGATTCACCACTTAGAGTGGGTACAAGAGTTACAATCAATTTAACCACACTGGCGGTATACCATCCAGGGGACTTAAAATGAGAATTTAATCAATTAGTTGCAGCAATAATAATCGGTTAGATTAGTACTACTAATCAGAACCTTACAATTCAAAATGACTGCAAATAAATGAATTACAATGATAGAGAAATGAGATAAGGAGATAAGAATGAATTCTAACAATGTTCTTTGCTTTCCAATGACTGAAAAATGAATTAAAACTAGAAACTGATGAATCTGATGTAAAATCCTGAGTTCTGGAAATTTATAACAGCAAACTGGAAAATAGTAAAATACTCATAACTCACTCATTTCACCTCCGAATTGACTGAAATTTGTTGCAAAGGATTCTCAAAAGATAGGCGACCAAACCAGGAGGAAGAAACAGCAGCAATTCACGTCCATTAATTTCTGGCACAATTCCCAATGCAGCTGAAAAAGTACGGCCTCCTTGAGAAATCGATTTTGCAAGTATAAAATAAATACTTGGAATTAAATTCCAATTCTTTGAGAAAGGTGGCGCCTTCAGTCAACAGATGGATGGCCAAAATACCCAGAACAAAATAAAATTCACTCCAAAAGATA
>VDFB02218805.1:0-14915 GCA_007258455.2 Sequoia sempervirens
CCAGCGAATAAATTTGGCGGAAAACCAGCTGCTGCATATAACCCACTTCGGACGATGTTGTGCGAAGTGACCGACGCCCGATGACTTCCAATCCCGAACAGCCTATTCTTGAATGTTTCCAGGTTGACAGAGCCCAGGTTCGTGTCTGTCAGCTTGCCCAACTTTGAGATGAACTTTGATTCCGGCATGAACGTCTTGCTCAGCTTCTTGATCGTAGCTTGTCTGGAGGCACCATTGTCCTTTCCGGTTGTCCTCGCTTCAGCCATCTGCGACATAATAAACTTTCATCAGCAATCAGATTTAATAAAATAAGACATGATATAGGGGCTGCAGTTAAATTCCAGAGGCTGCAATATCTTTCACGTTTGCAAACCTCAGCCTCTTCTCTGACACTTAGAACAGATTTCTAAGTGGACTCCGATGATTTTACTTCAACCAGCAATCAGCAAATTGAACCTCAACCACTTCGTACTTCAAACAGCAATCTTACACTAGCAAGTTCGTGCTTTTCTCAACTAAACAAATCAGATTTCAGACCTCAGCTTAACAAGGCCGTACTTCTCAAGCAATGGCGCACCTCTTACTATAATTCGAGCAAATCAAATTTTAGGCTCAAAGCCGTACCTTTCAAGCAACTTCAACTTGCAGCAAACGCTTTTCCTCTTGACAATGGCGTACCTTCTCTTCAGCACTTAAGGTGTCTCTTTAACTCTCAGCAAACCCAAGCTCCAGCAAAATACTTCTCAGTGGCTCAAGGCGTACCTTCTTCTACTTCAGCAATGGCGCACCTCTTCAGCAAAAATCGAATTTCAAATTCTCCAAGCAACAGTTCGCTGCAATACTTCACTCTCAGAGAAAGTTCGACTTCCAGTTGTGAAAACAAATGAAAAACCTCTCCATTTTATAGCAAGAATTCAAATTCTAGAAGACGTTATTTTTAGCTAGTGCCATTAAACTCCACTACTCCACTTCAAAGATTGATTTCCCTCCTCACGGCTTTTAGACACTTGAAAATGCTCCGATTCATTAGGAATATTATTCTTCTAGAAACTTGACTTTGACTGGCGTTTTGAATTCCTCTTCGAAAAATTTAATTTAACTTCATCATATTTTACTCACCAGCTGGAGCTCCGTCACTTGAATTCGAAATTTAACTTCATCATCTGCTCTGGAAAATTCATCTTTGAAGAATTTAATCACAATCATCTAGGCAATTCCCTTCAGATTCATCATTCGAAGAAAATTCACTTTGAAAACTCATTCATTTGAATTTGCCTTAGAAAATTTAAAATTCTCCCTTAGGAAAATTCATAACTTAAACACTGATCAAATTCCCTACTGAAAAAGTGTCGGCGAAGCTTGAAAGATTTAGAAATCCATTCATCATCACGAACATTCAGTACCCAGAAGCAAATTTTTGCTAGAATGTCTCGAATTCATGGGTACCCAACGAACGGGTTCATTTAATTTATCAATTTTGAACCTTAGAAAAAATATCAATTTCATCATTTAAACTCGTTCTTCGCCTGTGATCACTCTGACTTCTAAAAAAAATGAATCACCTTGCGTTATCATCATCTCTGGATTTTATCACTGAAAAAAAAAAAATTGCTTGCCTCGAAAAATTTTCATCAACTTGAAGCTCTAGGCGTATTTTTCAAGGAAAATAAATTTGCCTTAGGAAATATTTTAAAATCTTCTTTGCACTTTTTTTTTTTTTGAAATCTTGCCTTAGAAAATATTTTGTTGTTTGCCAGTGGAGAGGAACTTTC
This sequence comes from Sequoia sempervirens, assembly GCA_007258455.2. Classification (NCBI taxonomy): domain Eukaryota; kingdom Viridiplantae; phylum Streptophyta; class Pinopsida; order Cupressales; family Cupressaceae; genus Sequoia; species Sequoia sempervirens. Next base: position 1,773 of record VDFB02218805.1, read on the forward strand.
ACTTAGAAAATTTTATATTCATCAAGCACGCCTTACTTCATTTTATCTTTATCCCATCACTTCACACTTGAAAAAAAATATTCATTCAAAAACCCAACGCCTAGGCCAATTTCCAACACTTAGAAAATATTTTATTTCCTCCCCTGAGCGCTTAGCATACTTCATTTTATTCTTCAACGCCTTGAAATGCCTTTGAAAAAAAAATTTCCAACACCTTATAACTCCCTTGCTCTAGGCGCACACTTTACCTAGCATTTCATTCCACACCTTCAAATATTTTCCAACGCCTAGCATATCACCCTCAACGCCTTCGAATATTTTCTAACACCTTATAACTCCCTTCAACGCCTTCAAATATTTTCTAACACCTTATAACCTTAGGCGCATATCACACTTTGGGAGGAAATTTTTTAAAAAAAATCACGCCCACCACCTTTCCTTCACCACCTTGGCGCATATCATACTTACCTTGGGCGCATTTACACATGAAGAGGGATGACGCCTAAGCTTTTTACCTTGAGTTTACCACGCCTAGGTAACATTTTCGCCTTGTTTACCATTTTTAATTACCTTTTACACTTCAAGCTTGGGCGCATTTCCTTGTAGGAGGAGGACGAACTTGCTTATACCCTCAGGTGACTTTTCAACTTCCGTTTTTTTGTCCTGACTTGCATGATTTGGGCGCATTTTGATGAGAGAGAAGGATGGGCGCATTTTGCATGTGATGAAGGATAGAAACTTTGACTTTGTGTTGACTCCTTCACCTTGGGCGCATTTTGCCTTGCTTGCAGGATGGGCGCATTTTGACCCCTGAGGCGGATTTCTCATACTTAGAATTTTTTCAACCTTTCCCTCTTTCACCTTGGGCGCATTTGGACCCCTGGACAGGATGAAATTTCGTTGACTTTTTGTTTGACTTCTTGTGCCTTGGGCGCATTTTGCCCTGTGTGGTGGATGAACTTGCATCTTGAAATTTTTTTATGCCTCTTCATCAATCTGGGCGCATTTGCCTTGCCTGCTGGACGAGACTCCAGACTTAGACAAAATTTTATCATCCTCGCCAGCATCGTGCCCTGCTATTTATAGTAAGTTCTCCGTATTCGCGCCTCCCAAGCTCGGAATGGCCTGAAATTTTAAACCACTGACTCCACTCGACTTTATCCAACTTGTCGATAATGCCACCTTTAATTAAGCCACACTTGTTTATGCTTTGTTTTACGAGGGTGGCTTACTAAAATAGTAAAGCTCTTGATTACGATAGCTCCCAAGCTCCGATCGGCATTAAATTTTGATGGCTCCTCGCCGCGTGACACAGCAGCGCGTCACAACTGATTTACTGGCCCACTTTTAGCCGTTTGGTGGGCTTACTATAAATGAGTAAGTTAACAGTTTTGACACGAAATTTCACCCGGTGAACTGACACGAAGGGCCAGTGATGTGATGGTTTTACATCGGTTTTTTTGAATTTTTGACTTTTGATGCTTATTTTAGGCTCCGAAGCGAAACCTAATTTGCATTGCATGGTATCAAAGATCTCCACGTTTGCTCTACGTTTACCGCGTACTTCCGCGATCCCGACTCATTAGTCGAATTTCTTGGGTGGCGGTACAGCAGGAACCTGCCTAAAATAACAAGTTCCTTCTTGAGTGAGAATCCCTTGTTTGCATGTCCACACCATGTGAAGCTCTCGAAAAACCCATCGGGGGAATCACGACATGCAAAGAGCTTCGACATACAAACCCTAAAATAGCCGGAAGAGAAATCCGGAATCGAAAGTGGTCATCGTCTTGCATTTATATATCGTTGCGAAGGTCTCGAAAAACCGAGAAGGAGGAATATCCGCATATGCAAAGAAAATCTCCTCGTGACCGACTCCCCGGGAATTTGCCCCGAAGCCGGACCAAAAATAGTAAGTTGTCCAATTTTGCTCAAATTTGGCATGCAAGCAGTCTGATGTACTCTGAATGCCGTGTGATGATCGGAATCTCGAAAATGCTGAAGCTGCCTGGAATTGCAGACTTACTAAAAATAGTAAGTATCTCGGAATTCAATGAAAACTGGCTGGAAGCCTGCTGGATGTCTACCGACAACATTGCTAAGTTCAATTTTCAATTTACTGGTCATACTTGACCTTGACTTGACCAAAAATGATGAAACCCTAATTTTAGAATTGGCCAATATCTTCACATTTAAGCTCAATGACGACACAACCCCCCGGAAAGACAGACACCAGAAAAGAGACAGAGCGAGAGAGCGAGGAAAAACCCAAGCCAAAAGACCGGAACGGAGCAAAAATAAGGGGGTCCCCATCTGAATGGGGCGATGTGTGAAAAGGTCACAACATCTGGCGACTCCACGGGAAAGTGTTGAAAAACACTTTAAGAATTGAACTCAGATTAGTCTTCCTCATACCATCATACGGAAAAGGACACTTACTCAAAAGGGGAGAAGAATCCGATATTGGATCAAAACACTTTCGTCTAAAACCTTGTGAGTGTGTGCATGCATTCCATCTCTGAACCATGTCGGCTTCCGGAATCGGCCGTAGTAGGTTATATAAATATCTTAACTTCAAAAGCATCCTGGACATTGCCTCGCTGCCAGTCAGGCGTCCATAGCCCCGACGAGGTTATCGCTACAATTCTCACGAATATTGCTCCACTGCCGGCCGGGCGTCCATAGCCCCGGTGGAGTTACTCGTATGTTCCCAAAACCAATATTGTATGATATTTTCTTTCATTTTTCCTTTTCTTATTCTTTCTTTTTTTCAGATATTTCTTTTAAGCACATTTTCTTTTCTTCGCTTGATTTCTCCGTCAATTCCTCAATTGGCTGGCAGGCAATGAAGCCTCCAATGGGTTTGAGAATTGCAGTGGCGCTGAAGCAAGATGTAAGATTTTCACCTGCTGAGACTTTTCCCAAGAAACCAAAATGACTCAGAGTGGAGATAGGTAAGATTTTTAAGGTCTTTAGACTCGTGTGTTGAGATACAATAACGGGTTAACCTCCCGAGACGAGTTCGATCTCTAACTGGATGATAACAAGAGGAAAACAACCTTAATTCTTTTCAAAAATTTATGCAAATTCCAGTGGAAAGAAACCACATTGTGAAAGTTAAAACATCATCACCCCATCGCAACGGGAAAACCCCAAAATCATTGCCCATTCCAAACCAAAACCACTTGAGCGGACCACTCAAGGGACGGGATCGCCAAACCAAAAACCCAAAGGGCAACAAACCAAAACCAAAACGAACCAAAAAGCAAGGAAAAGCAAACGGAAAGCACAAACGGGAAAGCAAACCCTAATCTAACTATTTTACACAGTAGGCTCTCAGAGAGAACCTAGGACTGGAAATAATGCTTGAGGAACTGTCCGTTGACGGGCAACGGGACATCCTCCCCTGTCAATGTACGCAATCTAAATGCATTATCCCCAAGGATTTCAGAAATCTGATACGGGCCCAACCACAACTTGTCGAACTTATCGTGATCACCCTTTTTCTCGTGGGCCTTGTCCCAATATAAAACCAAGTCAGAAATCCTGAACGACTTGATCTTCGCCTGTTTATCAAACCATCTCTTCACCACTGCCTGGTGCTTCGTTAGATTCTCAAGAGCCTCATCTCTTTTCTCTTCTAGATGCATTAGCTGGGACAATCTTGTCTGAACTTGATCCTCCCCCTCGAGGTACTCTTGAATGAATTGGAGAGTTGGGATCCTTAACTGGACTGGAAACACTGGATCCTGTCCGTAAACCAAGTGATATGGAGACGTTCCCAAGGAACTCTTTGTTCTTATCCTGTCTGCCCAGAGAGCAAACCTCAACTGTGTGTGCCAATCTTTCGGATTTTTATCCAGTAATTTCTTAATGGCATTCAATAAATTCTTGTTTGTGGACTCTGCTAGTCCATTCCCTTGCGGATAGTAATTGGAGGAAAACCTTAATGTAATTCCATACTCAAAAGCCCAGTTGGAAAACTTCAGTGATGAAAAGGCTGAACCATTGTCACTGACCAAAACGTGGGGGCATCCAAATCTTGTCACAATATTTTCTTCAAGGAATCTGATAACCACCTCTGAAGTGCACTGCTTCAAGGCCTGTGCTTCTGTCCATTTGGTGCAGTAGTCTGTTGCTGTCAAGATATATCTGTGTTGTCCTGATGACGGCGGATTGATCATACCAATAAAATCTAATCCCCACTTTGCAAAAGGTCTCACTTCAATCACTGGTTGCAGAGGCATGGCGGGATGCCTTCCTCTATTAGCTGCCGTCTGGCATGTGTGACAAGCCTTCACATGTTCATAAGTGTCCTTAAAGAGCGTAGGCCAATAATATCCAGCTCTCAGGATTTGATGAGCTGTGGCCAAACTTCCCCCGTGTCCGGTTCCAAACTTCTCATGGAAGTGTTCCATCAACTGTTTTGCTTCTTGTTTTCCTACACATCTCAAATAAATGCCTTCATAGTTCCTCCTATAGAGAACTGATCCCTGAAGCATAAATCTCTGGCTTCTCATTCTTAATGCTCTTCGCTGGACTGGATTCAAATGGCGGGGGCATCTGTGATTCAGCAAGTAATACACTGTGTCATCGTACCATTCTCCGGGAGACACCTCTTCTAATACATAAGCTTGTTGAACCAATTCTGGGCCGACCATTGCGATCGTCTGGGCCAAAGCTTGTCCTCTGACTAACTTCATCGGCTGTATCTCAATATCATATTCTTGCAAAGTGGCGACCCACTTTCCTCTTCTTTCACCTAACTCATTCTGCATTAGTAGAATCTTCACCGTGGCGTCTGGAACAATCGCGTGGATCTTGCTCCTCAAGATGTAATGTCTAAATTTCTTGACGGCCTTCACCAAAGCATATGCTTGCTTCTCAATGCTTGGATATCTTAGCTCTGCTTCTTTCAACGGTGAGCTCATAAAAGCAATTGGATGCTCATCTTTTTCTTCAGTTCTTTGAGTTAGCACCGCTGCACAGGTGTGCTCTGAGGCAAATGAATACAAATAAAAAGGCTTTGTATAATCCGGACTGACCAGCACTGGAGCGTCCACTATAGCTTGCTTGATCTCATCAAAAGCCTTTCTAGTCCGTGGAGTCCACTCAACCTTTGCATCTTTCTTCAACATTGCATTCAGGGGCCTTACTATCTCGGCAAACCCGGTTATAAACTTTCTAACAAAATTAATCTTTCCGAAGAATGACCTTAATTCTTTCTGAGTGCCTGGCAAATCAATCCTTGAGATGGCTCCAATACGTTCAGGGTCAATTGATATACCCTTCTCTGAAATAACGTGACCTAGCAGTTTACCTTCGGTGACTCCAAAGATACATTTCTTAGCATTCAGAGAGACACCGAATCTTCTGCATCTCTGAAATATCTTTCTTAAATCTTCAACGTGATCTCTTTTCTTTGAGAACACCGTCAGGTCGTCCATGTAAATTATTATGCACTTTCCGACAAGATCTCGAAAAGCGATGTCCATTGCTCGTTGGAAAGTGGCTCCTGCATTGATTAAGCCAAAAGGCATTCTTCTGTAGGCGAACGTTCCCCATTTCGTGGTGAATGCAGTCTTCAATCGGTCTTCATGTTCAACCATCACTTGATTGTAGCCCGAGTATCCGTCCAAAAAGGACATCATTTGTGAACCATTCACTATTTGCAACACTTCATCTAATGAAGGTAAGGGGTAGTTGTCTTTCTCAGAGGCCCTATTCAAATTGCGGAAATCTACGCATAATCTTATCTCTCCATTCTTCTTTCTTACTGGAACTAGATTGGCGACCCACGTGGAGTGCCTCACTGGAAAAATAATTCTGGCTGAAAGAAGCTTCCTGACTTCCTGATAAATCAATGGTTCTAGCAATGGATTCACTGGCCTCTGCCTTTGTCTGAATGGCTTGCTTCCTGGTTTCAGTGGTATTGTATGTGTAATCAGTGATGTATCATATGTCTTTAAATCTTCATATCCCCAGGCTATCACCTCTGGAAACTCTTTCATAACTTTTAAGATGCCTTCCTTCTCTTCAGGTGTGCAAACCTTTCCAATGAACACATTCTTCATTTGTTCACTTGTTCCTAGATTGACAGGTTCACAATCATTGCCTTGCGTGCTTTGATTTCTGCTTAATCTGTCAGTATCAAATAGCCTTTCCAATTCAACCATTCCTTTTGGGATTACATTAGTCTTCAAATTCAATATCCCTTCTGTATCATATTCAGCCTCTTCAGTATCTTCCTCATCAATAATTTGTGCTTCGAACACTCCTGAGTTTGTGAGAAAGTCCAGAATCTGCTTGTCGTCTTCGAATACTTGGAAATTCTTTATGTTATCAGGGATTGCCGGGGTTGAAACCAACTCTACTGTGAACTTCCTTAATCCCTCCATTGCCAGTGGTTCCAAAGAACTGGCAGCTTGTGCCAAAGAGTTCGCAACGGTATTTTTAGATCTGTATACTTGCCTTATGTTGAATGCATCAAAACTTTCTATTAGGTCCCAAACTCTGTTCCGATAACGGCTCAATCTCTTGTCATGGCAGGCGAACTGCTTCCTTACTTGTCGGACCACAATGTCAGAATCTCCAATAGCGTGTACAATCTTGGCTCCCTTCTGAATTGCAAGGAGTAATCCATGGATCAAGGACTCATATTCAGCAACGTTGTTGGTGCATGAAAACTGAAGCCTATAGGAACCCAAATAAGCTTCTCCTGTTGGGCTAACCAATTCAAATCCTGCTCCGTTTCCTTTCTTTGACTTTGATCCATCAAACCTTAAAGTCCATATTTGATCATTTGTAGGGGCGCTGGGAGACTGAACGCGTGTCTCTTCTTGATTGCAGACCTCTGAAGTCTTTTCTTCAACTTTTGACTGAGTCGTATCACTTCTTGAAACACTATTCTCTTTATTCATCTTTTGATATTCTATTAGAATCTCCTTTTCTTCTTGATGTTCTTCTTGTAATGGAGTATGGGGAACAAGCCTTGCAACTTGTTCTAGTGCCACCTTGCACATGGCACAAGTGATCTCTAAATGAAATGCTTCGTGTATTCGGCACCAGTTGGGGAGCAGCAAATTTTTAATTGAAGCATCTTTCCCTAACTCGGTTTCTTGTTTCACACTATTCAGGACAAAGTCCCTGAAATTCTCAAATGTTCCTCCACCCTCACTATCGCTTGAGTCACTTTCAATCAACACTTCGGTGGAGCTCGTGGTATCTTCTAAACATCTTCCCTCACTTGAACTTTGTAGCATTAATACTTCTTGCTTAACAGGCCTATATGAGCCTAAATCAGTTTGTACGAACATGATCTCATTATCTTCTCCATATTCCGTGATCATCAGCTTCAATCTCGGTGTACTATCAATCTTGATTTGATTTGGGACTCCCTTCCACGGAAGCCACATGTGGGAGAAGTCTGTTGCAATGTACCCATTTAATTTTCTTGCCCAGTCTCTGCTTAGCAACATGCCGTACCCATCTGGTATGTCGACCACTGATATGTCAATACAGCTCTGGATTCGGGGATCAGCTGACAACTGCATATGAATATTATTTAACTCCCCAACCACTGGTACTTCAGTTTTGTCAAGTTGGGTCACCTTCTTCGTGGTATGCAACGGGACTATACCCAACCTTTGACACACCTTTAATGGCATGACGTTGCTAGAAGCACCGGAATCAATCAGACAATTGTGTAATAACTTCCCAAAGATTCTGACCGATACCAAGAATGGGGCTGGCTCATCTTTCCCCTGATAGAACACAACCGGTTTCTTCTTTTCCTCGGATACAACGCTCTTTCTTTCATTCTTTTCATCCCTTTGTGAAACTTGATTATCACGGGTGACCTTCTGTGTCTGCTCTTGCCTCTGTTCTGCGGGCAAACTGAATCTGACTCTTCTCTTATCCTCGGTCTTTGGCTTTTCAGGTTCACTTGAAGATCCTTGCACTACTCCCACAAAACCTTGCGACTGCTGTGGAGCCTCCCAAGCGTTGAACGGCGCGTAAGGCACTTCCTCTACCATGTTTGCATTCTGCACAGGACGGGATTGTACATTTACTGGAGGATTCCTTGACGAACTAGGTGCTTCTTGAGATGTACTCTTTGCAACTGGTGTCTCATATAGACTTCCCAAAATTGTGTCTCTAACTTCAGAGATTTTCATCAACTCATACAAGGGAAGACTAACTTTTATCTTCTTCACTTCCTCTAGCACGTAGGAACTTAATCTTTTCATGTCATCTCTTGGAAGATTGTCCTTTTGAGGACGTTGCATCACGTGAATGGGTTGTTGCTGGACAGTCTGTTGTCCATTTCTATTCTGCATCATATTCTGCTGTCTATACTCCGGAGAATCCCGAGGCAAATTCGGATTATTGCTCGCATTTGGATTCGGCGGGGTTGCGAAAGTTATTCGGAGGAATTGAGGACGTCAAAGGCTCTTTCTGATGATAAGTCCTCTGGTACACCTTAGGTGCTGCTCCTCCGGAGGTTTGAAACGCTTGCACCTCTCTACTCCCTTCTACCAAAACACTATTATCGAGAGGTGGGAAAATGTAGTTACCCTGGTCATATGGCTCCTCTGAATAAGTACCTTGAACTTCTGAATACGTTTGAGCCTCTGAATAAACTTGAGCTTCCTCATAAGCTTGAGTATCTGGCGCCTCCACGGGACCATTAGCCGAAGCTGGTGGAAATCTATAATTAACCTCAGGTGGGGCGTAGTTCTGGTATTCGGACACAAGATTGATACTTTCTATGATTAGTGCCTGGTCCTATCTTTGCACTGGTACAATCTCATATCCAGTGGTCGGAGGATTTTCAGTACCTTCCGTGCTTTTCACTTCTCCTTTAAAGATATCGGCTGCTACTTGAAACTCATGGCATTGTAATTCTGAGTGTTGACTTGTGTTATGAAGCCGACACCATCCTGACATAGCAGCTTCTGCCAGAAATACTCTGTCAGTGGGACGATTTTCTGGAGGTGGCGGGTTATCCAGCGGTGATGGAACTCCTCCATTGTTAGGTCCAGTATTCCAGGACCTCTTCTGATATCCTTGATTATTATTTCGATACCCATGGCTGTTGTCGTGTCCATGTCCTTGATGGGCATCCTGATGGTGTTGAGGATTATTGTGATATCCTCGATTGGCACCTGGATGTGCCTGATAATTCTTTATCATTGATTGCATTTGGTTATTTTGATTTCTGAGGTGAGTTACCTCAGATGACAGCCTTTTCATTTGTTCTACTAGTTCTTTCATTTCATCTTTCTCCTCTTGTGTCCTTGTTGCAGGTACCGTGTTCTGGAGATAGACAGGCTGTGTAGCTGGAGTCTGGGATAAGGGTACCCCAGGATGGAGAATCAATTGGTCCGATGGTGGCGTAACATGATATGCCGGTTGCGGAATTGGATTCAACGCTGGAACTTGTTGATTCCATGCTGGAGCAAGAGTCTGCATTTGATTATTTGTGGTGACCAAGCCAGTGTACAAAGAGGGTCCAGTTATGTTTTGGCCCATATTCTGACTTACTTCAACCGCCTTAGCATATGCTTGGTTCATGTCTGCTGGAATGGGATGAGCTTGCCTCACGAACATAGCAGTCAACGGGTCTAAGGCTGCATAGTAATTTTCCCTTGCATCGGGAACCATGTACGGAGTACGCAACCTCGTAAGAGCCTTTTGGAATCTATTATTGAAGGCATGAATAGGTTCTTTGTCTTGTCTTCTCACCTCCGTGAACTGACGGAAAAGCTCCACTGGGGTGATAGGAATACCAAACTTCCCAATGAAAGCCTCCTTCATCTGCTCCCATGTTCTGATGGACCCAACTGGCAAATGTATAAACCAAAAGTGTGCTTCTTCTCCCAAGGAATACGGGAACAGTCTGCAAGCCACATCTGCGTAGGCAATTTGTCGGTTTCGCAAATGATCTTCAAACATCTTAATGTGATCCTCTGCAGAACGATTCGGATCGTGGACTTGGTACTTGGTGCAGAAATGCTCCGGATTCTTTGGCATGTCATGATAATCAGCAAACTCAAGAGGGGATGGGTTGGTAACTAGCCAAGTAGCACCATTAGGAGCTGGTTGACCTCCTGGTTGAGCCATTGTTTGATTCGGATGCCTCCTCTGATATACGATAACTGGGGTTGCGGTAACTTGAACTGGTGGTTGTTGCTGAACAAACACTGGTGTAGTAACTTGAACGGCTTTGGGTTGAGCAAACCTTGAAACACTTGGTGGAGTTTGAAATAAACTTGTAATCTCTTCTCTGCTTTCTTCACTAGACTGAGCTTCTTCGTTTGACAACACTTCTTTGCTTGGACGGCTCTCTTTCTTCTTCCTTGTTCTAGTAGGCAATTCTAACTCCACAAAGTCTTTGGATGAGCTTGGCGTGGACCTCAGAATTCTTTTCAACTTATCAGGTGAGAATGAGCTAATGCGATCCAGGATGTAGTTGATCACTGTCGGCGAGGAAGAGGAGCGAGTGGTAGTCTCTGATCGAGCAAATTCCTCTCAATTGCAACTGGATTTCAATGGCTTTTTCTTCTTCTTCCTCCAGCACGAAGCAAGTTCTCATGTACTGGGCGTAGCTCTCCTTTGTTTTCCAAGCAAGATTGTTCAACCCTGAAAGAATGTCTTCTTGGTCGTCGTTGAATCCCAAGTTAGGCTGCAACACTGGGAATATTTCTCTATGCGGTAGCACCATCTTCACTCATGATAATTTCTTTCTCCAATGAAGTTCTTTTCAATGAAATCCCTTCTTATTTGAAAATGACTGCTTCACTACGAAGAATCCTTGAATGCCCTCCTTCTAGCGCCAGTTCTGTTGACGTGGTTTTTGAGACCGCACCAACACAGAACAGAGTCGCCCAACGGACGCTCTATTCTCTCTTGATCAAAGTTTTCCGCACGCTAAGATTGCCAGAAAGTTCGTGCGTTCAACTCCAAGGTTCCTTTAGTGCGAATAGGCTCAGTTTGGCTTGATGTGATATTGCTGGTATGTCAAGGGGACTTACGTAGTTGTTCAGACTTCTCGCAGTTAGCAGTTGATATGTAATTGGAAGGGGATTCTTACGTGTATGATTTGGCAATGTGTATCCTTTTCTAAAACTAACAAGAAGTATGCGGAAAGTAAAAGGGAAAGGGCCTAAGAAATTTGTACTCTATTCTAAATGCAAGGTATGTGGGGCTTCGTCTCAATAGACTTCAACCAGATTTCACCTAGCCTCCGTCGGACAGCCTCAGCAAAATCGGTGCAATCTTCAAAGGGGATAGCAAAAGATATTCAAGTTATAGTTTAACATACGTACACCATCAGAACAACGCATATAAGTATGTAAGCCATAACCGAAGTTAAACAAGATGATGTCCAGTTGACCACGCAAGGCAGACTTATCATCAACAAGCCGCTAGTGGTATGGAATAAAATGAAGCTATCTCAATGAAATACCACACACCAAAGTAAGCTACTTGCATGAATTTAATCTACTTGGATACGAAAGGAAGAAGAAACCTTGCTAGCATTTCATGACAAGACGAATTTCACCATCAATGAAAAGATCTATTATCATAAAATGTATTACACAACAATCTCCTCAAAAGTTTTCAAAAGGGAAAACTTTCTCTCTTCTCCAAATTATGCAAAAATGCTCTACACTACTACACTATCTAGCTCTAAGGCTAATGCTCTCTCAATGTCTACTCTGGTTCTGAATCCTAATGTCTTACAAATGAGGGGGACTCCCCCTTTTATAGCTAGCCAAGTCCCAAAGGACGGCTAGGGTTACAATCAATAGAGTGGCCAGAATCGTGCCACCTCAGCCCTAACCCTAAAAACTGCCAGAATAGGGAGTGGTACATTAAATGAATCAAAGATTCCCACTCACTCCCAAAATAGCAAATGTAATAAATGCTCAGTCTTCTAGAAGATCCTCGTCCAGTAGTGTGTTCCCATTAGCCTTCTCTCTGACTGCCAACTCAACAAATCTGCTAAGTACGGCCTCAACCTCCTCAACTGAAATAGATGGAACACAATCTAACTGAAACTCTAACACTGTAACTGAGTGCTCGTGCCTCGTACAAGATTTTCTCCAAGCAGCCAATGAGTCCTGCGTGTTCTGGATCAAAGTGGAGAATGTAGCAGTATTTTCAAAGTCATCTTGTACGAAGGTCTTAACATCTGCGAAGAAGGGAACCAGCAAACCCCTCAAATTATCAAAACTTATCTCCTCTGGATTCAGCCGCCTAGCAAAGATGGCCTCGAAGGTATTCTGAACTCCATCTATAATATTGGCCATAGCCTTGTGAATCCTGGCTGAATCCGCCTGTGCTGCATCAAAGAAGCCACGCCCTGTGATAGCCGAAGAATACCACCTAGAGAAATCATATCGGTCATTCGCTTGAATGACACCTCCATCAATCAGCAACTGCAATGGCACATGCCTCAACGCTTCAAGACGCTGGATCACCTTACTCTGATAGATAGAGGCATCGCCCCAAGCATGATCCACCGCATCCATCCGTGCCAAAATAGTAGAGGCTGCTGAAAAGCAAAGGATAGGTCCTCCATGAATTTCTCTGTCTCCGTACGAACCCCTGTGACCCATTTGTCTGCCTCCTGTGCCATCCTCCCCAATTCTACCAAGCCGCTGATCGACTCTCTAGGAATATCTGCTGGAGGCTCTATCACTGGTACATCCTGCCCTCGAGAACGAGACAACTGCTGAACATATCCAACTAACGCCTTGTGTTCTCGCTTCAACTTCTTGTATTTTCCTTCTTTCTGAATAATCTATCCTAAGGGCAAGGAAGGAGTTATCGCACTCCTCAACAATCTAAGTACCAGTAGGGCGTCCCAAATCTAGAGTGGTGACCACATAATTCTCAGGAACTGCTTCATTCCGGTCACACTCGACTCGTGGGACAGCAACGTGAAGAGTACGAGAGCCATCCTCATCGGTGGAGATCTTCGAAAATTTTCTTGCCTTCTTCTTCGGTGGAGGAGCACCGATCCGATTCAAAAATTCTTCCATCTCAACTGCTGGATCAATCTCCTCACTCGGGCTTCTTCTCATTCTATCCTTTAGCCAATCGGGCACCTCATACAGTATATCGAAGGGCTGCTGC
>VDFB02218805.1:15015-159584 GCA_007258455.2 Sequoia sempervirens
ACAACCCCCTGGAAAGACAGACACCAGAAAAGAGATAGAGCGAGAGAGCGAGGAAAAAACCCAAGCCAAAAGACCGGAACGGAGCAAAAATAAGGGGGTCCCCATCTGAATGGGGCGATGTGTGAAAAGGTCACAACATCTGGCGACTCCACGGGAAAGTGTTGAAAAAAAACACTTTAAGAATTGAACTCAGATTAGTCTTCCTCAAACCATCATACGGAAAAGGACACTTACTCAAAAGGGGAGAGGAATCCGATATTGGATCAAAACACTTTCGTCTAAAACCTTGTGAGTGTGTGCATGCATTCCATCTCTGAACCATGTCGGCTTCCGGAATCGGCCGTAGTAGGTTATATAAATATCTTAACTTCAAAAGCATCCTGGACATTGCCTCGCTGCCAGTCAGGCGTCCATAGCCCCGACGAGGTTATCGCTACAATTCTCACGAATATTGCTCCACTGCCGGCCGGGCGTCCATAGCCCCGGTGGAGTTACTCGTATGTTCCCAAAACCAATATTTTATGATATTTCTTTCATTTTCATTTTCTTATTCTTTCTTTTTCAGATATTTCTTTTAAGTATATTCTCTTTTCCATCATTTGATTTCTCCGTCAATTCCTCAATTGGCTGGCCGGCAATGAAGCCTCCAATGGGTTTGAGAATTGCAGTGGCGCTGAAGCAAGATGTAAGATTTTCACCTGCCAAAACCTTTCCCAAGAAACCAAAATGACTCAGAGTGGAGATAGGTAAGATTTTTAAGGTCTTTAGACTCGTGTGTTGAGATACAATAACGGGTTAACCTCCCGAGATGAGTTCAATCTCTAACTGGATGATAACAAGAGGAAAACAACCTTAATTCTTTTCAAAAATTTATGCAAATTCCAGTGGAAAGAAACCATGTTATGAAAGTTGAAACATCATCACCCCATCGCAACGGGAAAACCCTAAATCCTTGCCCATTCCAAACCAAAACCACCTGAGCGGACAACTCAAGGGACGAAAACGCCAAACCAAAAACCCAAAGGGCAACAAACCAAAACCAAAACGGAAGAAAAACAGAAAAGCGAACGGAAAGAAAACAAACGGGAAAGCAAATCTAACCTAACTATTTTACAAAGTAGGCTCTCGGAGAGAACCTAAGACTGGAAATAATGCTTGAGGAACTGTCCGTTGACGGGCAACGGGACATCCTCCCCTGTCAATGTACGCAATCTAAATGCATTATCCCCAAGGATTTCAGAAATCTGATACGGGCCCAACCACAACTTGTCAAACTTATCGTGATCACCCTTCTTCTCGTGGGCCTTGTCCCAATATAAAACCAAGTCAGAAATCCCGAACGACTTGATCTTAGCCTGTTTATCAAACCATCTCTTCACCACTGCCTGGTGCTTCGTTAGATTCTCAAGAGCTTCATCTCTTTTCTCTTCTAGATGCATTAGCTGGGACAATCTTGTCTGAACTTGATCCTCTCCCTCGAGGTACTCTTGAATGAATTGGAGAGTTGGGATCCTTAACTGCACCGGAAACACTGGATCCTGTCCGTAAACCAGGTGATATGGAGATGTTCCCAAGGAACTCTTTGTTCTTATCCTGTCTGCCCAAAGAGCAAACCTCAACTGTGTGTGCCAATCTTTCGGATTTTTATCCAGTAACTTCTTAATGGCATTCAATAAATTCTTGTTTGTGGACTCTGCTAGTCCATTCCCTTGCGGATAGTAATTGGAGGAAAACCTTAATGTAATTCCATACTCAAAAGCCCAGTTGGAAAACTTCAGCGATGAAAAGGCTGAACCATTGTCGCTGACCAGGACATGAGGACATCCAAATCTTGTCACAATATTTTCTTCAAGGAATCTGATAACCACCTCTGACGTGCACTGCTTCAACGCTTGAGCTTCTGTCCATTTGGTGCAGTAGTCTGTTGCTGTCAAAATATATCTGTGCTGGCCTGATGACGGTGGATTGATCACACCAATAAAATCTAATCCCCACTTTGCGAATGGTCTCACTTCAATCACTGGTTGCAAAGGCATAGCGGGATGCCTTCCTCTATTAGCCGCTGTCTGGCATATGTGGCAAGCCTTCACATGCTCATATGTGTCTTTAAAAAGCGTGGGCCAATAATAACCAGCTCTCAGGATCCGATGAGCTGTGGCCAGACTTCCTCCGTGTCCTGTTCCAAATTTCTCATGGAAGTGTTCCATCAACTGTTTTGCTTCTTGTTTTCCTACACATCTCAAATAAATGCCTTCATAGTTCCTCCTGTAGAGGACTGATCCTTGAAGCATGAATCTCTGGCTCCTCATTCTCAGTGCCCTCCGCTGGACTGGATTCAAATGACGAGGGCATCTGTGATTCAGCAAGTAGTAGACTGTGTCATCGTACCATTCTCCGGGAGACACCTCCTCTAATACATAAGCTTGTTGAACCAATCCTGGGCCAACCATTGCAATTGTCTGAGCCAAAGCTTGTCCTCGGACCAACTTCATAGGCTGTATCTCAATATCATACTCTTGCAAAGTGGCGACCCACTTTCCTCTTCTTTCTCCTAACTCATTCTGCATCAATAAAATCTTCACCGTGGCGTCTGGAACAATCGCGTGGATCTTGCTCCTCAAGATGTAATGTCTAAATTTCTTGACGGCCTTCACCAAAGCATACGCTTGCTTTTCAATGCTTGGGTATCTTAACTCTGCTTCTTTCAACGGTGAACTCATAAAAGCAATTGGATGCTCATCTTTTTCTTCAGTTCTTTGAGTTAGTACCGCTGCGCACGTGTGCTCTGAGGCAAATGAATACAAATAAAAAGGCTTTGTATAATCCGGACTGACCAGCACTGGAGCGTCCACTATAGCTTGTTTGATCTCATCAAAAGCCTTTCTAGTCTGTGGAGTCCACTCAACCTTTGCATCTTTCTTCAACATTGCATTCAGTGGCCTTACTATCTCAGCAAACCCGGTTATAAACTTTCTGACAAAATTGATCTTGCCGAAGAATGATCTTAATTCTTTCTGAGTGCCTGGCAGACCAATCCTTGAGATAGCTTCAATACGTTCAGGGTCAATTGATATACCCTTCTCTGAAATAACGTGACCCAGCAGTTTACCTTCGGTGACGCCAAAGATACATTTCTTAGCATTCAGAGAGACACCGAATCTTCTACATCTCTGAAATATTTTCCTCAAATCCTCAACGTGACCTCTTTTCTTCGAGAACACCGTCAGGTCATCCATGTAAATTATAATGCACTTTCCGACAAGGTCTCGAAAAGCGATGTCCATTGCTCGTTGGAAAGTGGCCCCCGCGTTGATTAAGCCGAAAGGCATTCTCCTATAGGCAAACGTTCCCCATTTCGTGGTGAACGCAGTCTTCAATCTATCCTCATGTTCAACCATCACCTGATTGTAGCCCGAGTATCCGTCCAAAAAGGACATCATTTGTGAACCATTCACTATTTGCAACACTTCATCTAATGAAGGCAAGGGATAATTATCTTTCTCAGAGGCCCTGTTCAAATTGCGGAAATCGACACATAGCCTTATCTCTCCATTCTTCTTTCTGACAGGCACGAGATTGGCGACCCACGTGGAGTGCCTCACTGGAAAAATAATTCTGGCTGAAAGGAGCTTCTTGACTTCTTGATAAATTAATGGTTCTAGCAATGGATTCACTGGCCTCTGCCTCTGCCTAAATGGCCTGCTGCCTGGCTTTAGTGGTATTGTATGTGTAATCAGTGATGTATCATATGTCTTTAAATCTTCATATCCCCAGGCTATCACTTCTGGAAACTCTTTCATGACTTTTAAGATGCCTTCCTTTTCTTCGGGTGTGCAAACCTTTCCAATGAAAACGTTTTTCACTTGTTCACTTGTTCCTAGATTGACAGGTTCACAATCATTGCCTTGCGTGCTTTGATTTCTGCTTAATCTGTCAGCATCAAATAGCCTTTCTAACTCGACCATCCCTTTTGGGATTACATTAGTCTTCAAATTCAATATCCCTTCTGTATCATATTCAGCCTCTTCAGTATCTTCCTCATCTATGATTTGTGCTTCAAACACTCCTGAGTTTGTGAGAAAATCCAGAATCTGCTTGTCGTCTTCGAACACTTGAAAATTCTTTATGTTATCAGGGATTGCCGGGGTTGAAACCAACTCTACTGTGAACTTCTTTAATCCCTCCATTGCCAGTGGTTCCAAAGAACTGGCAGCTTGTGCCAAAGAGTTTGCAACGGTATTTTTAGATCTGTATACTTGCCTTATGTTGAATGCATCAAAACTTTCTACTAGGTCCCAAACTCTGTTCCGATAACGGCTCAATCTCTTGTCATGGCAGGCGAACTGCTTCCTTACTTGTCGGACCACAATGTCAGAATCTCCAATGGCGTATACAATCTTAGCTCCTTTCTGAATTGCAAGGAGTAATCCGTGGATCAAGGACTCATATTCAGCAACGTTGTTGGTGCATGAAAACTGAAGCCTATAGGAACCCAAATAAGCTTCCCCTGTTGGGCTAACCAATTCAAATCCTGCTCCGTTTCCTTTCTTTGACTTTGATCCATCAAACCTTAAAGTCCATATTTGATCATTTGTAGGGGCGCTGGGAGACTGAACACGTGTCTCTTCTTGATTGCAGACCTCAGGAGTCTTTTCTTTATCTTTTGACTGAGTCGTATCATTTTTTACAATTTCTTCTATCACAACACTATTCTCCTCATTCATCTTTTGATGTCCTATTAGAATCTCGTTTTCTTCTTGATGTTCTTCTTGTAATGGAGTACGGGGAACAAGCCTTGCAACTTGTTCTAGTGCCACCTTGCACAGGGCACAAGTGATTTCTGAATGAAATGCTTCGTGTATTCGGCACCAGTTGGGGAGCAGCAAATTTTTAATTGAAGCATCTTTCCCTAACTCTGTTTCTTGCTTCACGCTGTTCAGGACAAAGTCCCTGAAATTCTCAAAGGTTCCTCCACCTTCACTATCACTCGAGTCACTTTCAATCAACACTTCGGTGGAGCTCGTGGTTTCTTCCAAACACTTTCCCCCACTTGAACTTTGTAGCATTAATACTTCTTGCTTAACAGGCCTATACGAGCCTAAATCAGTCTGTACGAACATGATCTCATTATCTTCTCCATATTCCGTGATCATCAGCTTCAATCTTGGTGTACTATCAACCCTGATTTGATTTGGGACTCCCTTCCATGGAAGCCACATGTGGGAGAAGTCTGTTGCAATGTACCCATTCAGCTTTCTTGCCCAGTCTCTGCTTAGCAACATGCCGTACCCATCCGGTATGTCAACCACTGATATGTCTATACAGCTCTGGATTCGGGGATCAGCTGACAACTGCATATGAATATTATTTAACTCCCCGACCACTGGTACTTCAGTTTTGTCTAGTTGAGTCACCTTCTTTGTGGTATGCAACGGGACTATGCCCAACCTTTGACACACCTTCAATGGCATGACGTTGCTAGAAGCACCGGAATCAATCAGACAATTGTGTAATAACTTTCCAAAGATTCTGACCGATACCAAAAATGGGGCTGGTTCATCTTTCCCCTGATAGAAGACAACTGGTTTCTTCTTTTCCTCGGATACAACGCTCTTTCTTTCATTCTTTTCATCCCATGGTGAAACTTGATTATCACGGGTGACCTTCTGTGTCTGCTCTTGCCTCTGTTCTGCGGGCAAACTGAATCTAACTCTTCTCTTATCTTCAGCCTTTGGCTTCTCAGGTTCACTTGAAGATCCTTGCACTACTCCCACAAAACCTTGCGACTGCTGTGGAGCCTCCCAAGCGTTGAACGGCGCGTAAGGCACTTCCTCCACCATGTTTGCATTCTGCACAGGACGGGATTGTATATTTACTGGAGGATTCCTTGATGAACTGGGTGCTTCTTGAGATGTACTCTTTGCAACTGGTGTCTCATATAGACTTCCCAAAATTGTATCTCTAACCTCAGAGATTTTCATCAACTCATACAAGGGAAGACTAACTTTTATCTTCTTCACTTCTTCTAGCACATAAGAACTTAATCTTTTCATGTCATCTCTTGGAAGATTGTCCCTTTGAGGACGTTGCATCACGTGGATTGGCTGTTGCTGGGCAGTTTGTTGTCCATTTCTATTCTGCATATTCTGCTGTCTGTATTCCGGAGAATCCCGAGGCAAATTCGGATTGTTACTCGCGTTTGGATTCGGCGGGGTTGCAAAGTTATTCGGAGGAATTGAGGACGTCAAAGGCTCTTTCTGATGATAAGTCCTCTGGTACACCTTAGGTGCTGCTCCTCCGGAGGTTTGAAACGCTTGCACCTCTCTACTCCCTTCTACCAAAACACTATTATCGAGAGGTGGGAAAATGTAGTTACCCTGGTCATATGGCTCCTCTGAATAAGTACCTTGAACTTCTGAATACGTTTGAGCCTCTGAATAAACTTGAGCCTCCTCATAAGCTTGAGTATCTGGCGCCTCCACGGGACCATTAGCCGAGGCTGGTGGAAATCTATAATTAACCTCAGGTGGGGCGTAGTTCTGGTATTCGGACACAAGATTGATACTTTCTATGATTAGTGCCTGGTCATATCTTTGCACTGGTACAATCTCATATCCAGTGGTCGGAGGATTTTCAGTACCTTCCGTGCTTTTCACTTCTCCTTTGAAGATATCAGCCGCTACTTGAAACTCATGGCATTGTAATTCTGAGTGTTGACTTGTGTTATGAAGCCGACACCATCCTGACATAGCAGCTTCTGCCAGAAATACTCTGTCCGTGGGACGATTTTCTGGAGGCGGCGGGTTATCCAGCGGTGATGGAACTCCTCCATTGTTAGGTCCAGTATTCCAGGACCTCTTCTGATATCCTTGATTATTATTTCGATACCCATGGCTGTTGTCGTATCCATGTCCTTGATGGGCATCCTGATGGTGTTGAGGATTATTGTGATATCCTCGATTGGCACCTGGATGTGCCTGATAATTCTTTATCATTGATTGCATTTGGTTATTTTGATTTCTGAGGTGAGTTACCTCAGATGACAGCCTTTTCATTTGTTCTACTAATTCTTTCATTTCGTCTTTCTCCTCTTGTGTCCTTGTTGCAGGTACTGTGTTCTGGAGATAGACAGGCTGTGTAGCTGGAGTCTGGGATAAGGGTACCCCAGGATGGAGAATCAATTGGTCCGATGGTGGCGTAACATGATATGCCGGTTGCGGAATTGGATTCAACGCTGGAACTTGTTGATTCCATGCTGGAGCAAGAGTCTGCATTTGATTATTTGTGGTGACCAAGCCAGTGTACAAAGAGGGTCCAGTTATGTTTTGGCCCATATTCTGACTTACTTCAACAGCCTTAGCATATGCTTGGTTCATGTCTGCTGGAATGGGATGAGCTTGCCTCACGAACATAGCAGTCAACGGGTCTAAGGCTGCATAGTAATTTTCCCTTGCATCGGGAACCATATACGGAGTACGCAACCTCGTAAGAGCCTTTTGGAATCTGTTATTGAAGGCATGAATAGGTTCTTTGTCTTGTCTCCTCACCTCCGTGAATTGACGGAAAAGCTCCACTGGGGTGATGGGAATACCAAACTTCCCAATGAAAGCCTCCTTCATTTGCTCCCACGTTCGGATGGACCCAACTGGCAAATGTATAAACCAAAAGTGTGCTTCTTCTCCCAAGGAATACGGGAACAGTCTGCAAGCCACATCTGCGTAGGCAATTTGTCGGTTTCGCAAATGATCTTCAAACATCTTAATGTGATCCTCTGCAGAACGATTCGGATCATGGACTTGGTACTTGGTGCAGAAATGCTCCGGATTCTTTGGCATGTCATGATAATCGGCAAACTCAAGAGGAGATGGATTGGTGACTAGCCAAGTAGCACCGTTAGGAGCAGGTTGGACTCCTGGTTGAGCCATTGTTTGATTTGGATACCTCCTCTGATATACGATAACTGGGGTTGCGGTAACTTGAACTGGTGGTTGAACAAACACTGGTGTAGTAACTTGAACGGCTTTGGATTGAGCAAACCTTGAAACACTTGGTGGAGTTCGAAATAAACTTGTAATCTCTTCCCCGCTTTCTTCACTAGACTGAGCTTCTTCGTTTGACAACACTTCTTTGCTTGGACGGCTCTCTTTCTTCTTCCTTGTTCTAGTAGGCAATTCTAACTCCACAAAGTCTTTGGATGAGCTTGGCGTGGACCTCAGAATTCTTTTCAACTTATCAGGTGAGAATGAGCTAATGCGATCCAGGATGTAGTTGATCACTGTCGGCGAGGAAGAGGAGCGAGTGGTAGTCTCTGATCGAGTAAATTCCTCTCAATTGCAACTTGGATTTCAATGGCTTTTTCTTCTTCTTCCTCCAACACGAAGCAGGTTCTCATGTACTGGGCGTAGCTCTCCTTTGTTTTCCAAGCAAGATTGTTCAACCCTGAAAGAATGTCCTCCTGGTCGTCGTTGAATCCCAAGTTAGGCTGCAACACTGGGAATATTTCTCTATGCGGTAGCACCATCTTTACTCATGATAATTTCTTTCTCCAATGAAGTTCTTTTCAATGAAATCCCTTCTTATTTGAAAATGACTGCTTCACTACGAAGAATCCTTGAGGGCCCTCCTTCTAGCGCCAGTTCTGTTGACGTGGTTTTTGAGACCGCACCAACACAGAACAGAGTCGCCCAACGGACGCTCTATTCTCTCTTGATCAAAGTATTCCGCACGCTAAGATTGCCAGAAAGTTCGTGCGTTCAACTCCAAGGTTCCTTTAGTGCGAATAGGCTCAGTTTGGCTTGATGTGATATTGCTGGTATGTCAAGGGGACTTACGTAGTTGTTCAGACTTCTCGCAGTTAGCAGTTGATATGTAATTGAAAGGGGATTCTTACGTGTATGATTTGGCAATGTGTATCCTTTTCTAAAATTAACAAGAAGTATGCGGAAAGTAAAAGGGAAAGGGCCTAAGAAATTTGTACTCTATTCTAAATGCAAGGTATGTGGGGCTTCGTCTCAATAGACTTCAACCAGATTTCACCTAGCCTCCGTCGGACAGCCTCAGCAAAATCGGTGCAATCTTCAAAGGGGATAGCAAAAGATATTCAAGTTATAGTTTAACATACGTACACCATCAGAACAACGCATATAAGTATGTAAGCCATAACCGAAGTTAAACAAGATGATGTCCAGTTGACCACGCAAGGCAGACTTATCATCAACAAGCCGCTAGTGGTATGGAATAAAATGAAGCTATCTCAATGAAATACCACACACCAAAGTAAGCTACTTGCATGAATTTAATCTACTTGGATACGAAAGGAAGAAGAAACCTTGCTAGCATTTCATGACAAGACGAATTTCACCATCAATGAAAAGATCTATTATCATAAAATGTATTACACAACAATCTCCTCAAAAGTTTTCAAAAGGGAAAACTTTCTCTCTTCTCCAAATTATGCAAAAATGCTCTACACTACTACACTATCTAGCTCTAAGGCTAATGCTCTCTCAATGTCTACTCTGATTCTGAATCCTAATCTTGATGTCTTACAAATGAGGGGGACTCCCCCTTTTATAGCTAGCCAAGTCCCAAAGGACGGCTAGGGTTACAATCAATAGAGTGGCCAGAATCGTGCCACCTCAGCCCTAACCCTAAAAACTGCCAGAATAGGGAGTGGTACATTAAATGAATCAAAGATTCCCACTCACTCCCAAAATAGCAAATGTAATAAATGCTCAGTCTTCTAGAAGATCCTCGTCCAGTAGTGTGTTCCCATTAGCCTTCTCTCTGACTGCCAACTCAACAAATCTGCTAAGTACGGCCTCAACCTCCTCAACTGAAATAGATGGAACACAATCTAACTGAAACTCTAACACTGTAACTGAGTGCTCGTGCCTCGTACAAGATTTTCTCCAAGCAGCCAATGAGTCCTGCGTGTTCTGGATCAAAGTGGAGAATGTAGCAGTATTTTCAAAGTCATCTTGTACGAAGGTCTTAACATCTGCGAAGAAGGGAACCAGCAAACCCCTCAAATTATCAAAACTTATCTCCTCTGGATTCAGCCGCCTAGCAAAGATGGCCTCGAAGGTGTTCTGAACTCCATCTATAATATTGGCCATAGCCTTGTGAACCCTGGCTGAATCCGCCTGTGCTGCATCAAAGAAGCCACGCCCTGTGATAGCCGAAGAATACCATCGAGAGAAATCATATCGGTCATTCGCCTGAATGACACCTCCATCAATCAGCAACTGCAATGGCACATGCCTCAACGCCTCAAGACGCTGGATCACCTTACTCTGATAGATAGAGGCATCGCCCCAAGCATGATCCACCGCATCCATCCGTGTCAAAATAGAAGAGGCCTGCTGAAAAGCAAAGGATAGGTCCTCCATGAATTTCTCTGTCTCCGTACGAACCCCTGTGACCCATTTGTCTGCCTCCTGTGCCATCCTCCCCAACTCTACTAAGCCGCTGATCGACTCTCTAGGAATATCTGCTGGAGGCTCTATCACTGGTACATCCTGCCCTCGAGAACGAGACAACTGCTGAACATATCCAACTAACGCCTTGTGTTCTCGTTTCCAACTTCTTGTATTTTCCTTCTTTCTTGAATAATCTATCCTTGAGGGCAAGGAAGGAGTTATCACACTCCTCAACAATCTGTGCACCAGTAGGGCGTCCCAAGTCAAGAGTGGTGACCACATAGTTTTCCGGAGCTGCTTCATTCCGGTCACACTCGACTCGTGGGACAGCAACGTGAAGGGTACGAGAGCCATCCTCATCTGTGGAGATCTTCGAAAACTTTCTTGCTTTCTTCTTCGGTGGAGGAGCACTGATCCGGTTCAAAAACTCTTCCATCTCAACTGCTGGATCAATCTCCTCACTCGGGCTTCTTCTCATTCTATCTTTAAGCCAATCGGGCACCTCATATAGTATATCGAAAGGGCCGCTGCTCCTGTGCCTCGACTTCTCTAACCTGTTCCACTCTTCCTCATTCTGGCGAGGCTCATCGTCCTCAAGTGGCTGAGTGTCACCTGACACTATATCATCATCATCATCATTCATGGCCGCCTCTATCTCCTGTTGAAATTGAGGGTCAGTAATTGTCCCCTCATCATCCTGCTGATCCTGTTGATCAACCCTAACAGGTACATTGGCGCTCTGGCCAATCGACTCCCTCCGTGGAGGCTGAATATCACTCTGTATCTCCGGTACCTGATTCACTGCAATTCTCTGATCAACAAATAAAGATACCTCCTGTATGCTTGGAGAACGTGTCTCCAAAGGTACTGCTACTGTCGTGGGGTTCGCTTCCTGTGATCTCCCATCAAGTTGTAGGTCAAGGCAATTGACCTACCTTTCAATCTGCTCACCTTTCTATCAACCCATGCCCTGGTGAATGTCATAACCGGGATGGATAGAGTATCAAGATCAGCAACCCCGGGCTCTGACCAATCAACAGGCGGAAGTGGAGTGTCCCGAACGGCTGCATAGTCTGGATGAACAACATCCATGTCCTCATTAACCTGGTCCGGAACCGGAACTACCTCACACTCCCTGATCAGAGTAATCGGCAACCTAGAGAACATCCTCTTTCTCACTTCAATCTCATCAATTGCATCAGCCCAATAATCCTCAATGGTGGCCTTGTGTTTGAATTCCTCTGACAACACCCAGTTGATGTTATGGTGCGGGTCATAGTGTTGTCTACTAGTGTGATATGAGAAATGATAAAATTGAAGCTCACTTTCAGCTTCTCTACATGCCTGTATCGAAGGACAAACCTCGTCCGAGTTGCCCATCACAACTGGAAACTCTATCCCTCCTTTCTTCTTTTCTTCCTGATTTTGTCAAAGGTTGCAACCGTCTAGCCATTCTACATTATTTTGTCTGTCTTTGGGCAATTTAGGCAGCCTGTAAGGGTATGAAGAAAATCCTTGCAGCCTAATGTATGAAAATTCTGAAACTGAATAAACCAGCACCCATACCTTCAATTAGCTCCTGGGCATTTCTAGAGATTCTGCACTGTAACCTCTCCTGAAGCAGCCTCGTGATGTACATGGTGAATGAATCGTTGACACGCTTGTAATGGGTTGTGCTCGAAAGGTGCAACTGCGTACACGCCTCATGAATTTTGAATTGGTGAGAGCCACAACCGATGGGTTCCTTGTAAGAAATCCCCCTGTACCTCGTCATCCGTGCCAACATGTAAATGAGATAGGAACTCATGTAAAATGTCTTTGTCCTCCGCAAACTCAGGAGCTGCTCATGTATGTTATCGCTGATCATCTCAGCCCAATTGACATAATCCTTTCCTTCTAACACCAGGTTGATATAATAAAACATCCACGGCTCAAAAATATAGGACTGTGGGCAACCACCAACCCTGCTCAGCAACATGACGAGATCACAATATTCTTGTTTCAGGTCCTCTGCTATGATCTGCTTTGGCAGCTTCGTACGAGACGGCCTCGGAGTGCTCATCCAGTGAGTGTTAATAGTGTCCATGCATCGTTCAAAGGCAGAAGCATACATACGCTCTGCTCGCTCCCTGGATTTGTAGATCATGTTTCTATGCACCGGGATCCCAAAAGCTTCACCAATGGCTGCCGGAGTGAGATTGGCAAGTACTTGGCCATCTGGTGTCGTGATCGACCGGTGTTCTTTCTCGTAACAGTTGGCGCACTCCATAATCAACTCTGAACACTGAATAGCTGGCGGAAAACCAGCTGCTGCATATAACCCACTTCGGACGATGTTGTGCGAAGTGACCGACGCCCGATGACTTCCAATCCCGAACAGCCTATTCTTGAATGTTTCCAGGTTGACAGAGCCCAGGTTCGTGTCTGTCAGCTTGCCCAACTTTCGAGATGAACTTTGATTCCGGCATGAACGTCTTGCTCAGCTTCTTGATCGTAGCTTGTCTGGAGGCACCATTGTCCTTTCCGGTTGTCCTCGCTTCAGCCATCTGCAACATAATAAACTTTCATCAGCAATTTTAATAAAATAAGACATGATATAGGGGCTGCAGTCGAATTCCAGAGGCTGCAATATCTTTCACGTTTGCAAACCTCAGCCTCTTCTCCGACATTTAGAACAGATTTCTAAGTGGACTCCGATAATTTTACTTCAACCAGCAATCAGCAAATTGAACCTCAACCACTTCGTACTTCAAACAGCAATCTTACACTAGCAAGTTCGTGCTTTTCTCAACTAAACAAATCAGATTTCAGACCTCAGCTTAACAAGGCCGTACTTCTCAAGCAATGGCGCACCTCTTACTATAATTCAAGCAAATCAAATTTTAGGCTCAAAGCCGTACCTTTCAAGCAACTTCAAATTGCAGCAAACACTTTTCCTCCTGACAATGGCGTACCTTCTCTTCAGCACTTAAGACGTCTTCTTCAACTCTCAGCAATCTAAGCTTCAGCAAAATACTTCTCAGTGGCTCAAGGCGTACCTTCTTCTACTTCAGCAAAAATCGAATTTTAAATTTTCCAAGCAACAGTTCGCTGCAATACTTCACTCTCAGAGAAAGTTCGACTTCTCCAGTTGTGAAAACAAATGAAAAACCTCTCCATTTTATAGCTAAAATTCAAATTCTAGAAGATGTTATTTTTAGCCAGTGCCATTAAACTCCACTACTCCACTTCAAGAATTCGAATTTTTCCCTCTCTGGCCTTTCTGACACTTGTCTCCAGTCGTCGGGAATATTATTCTTCTAGAAACTTGACTTTGACTGGCGTTCTGGATTTTACTTTCGAAAATTTAATTTAATTCATCATCTTTTAATTCACCAGCCGGAGTTCGGTTACTTGAATTCGAATTTTAAACTCCATCATCTGCTCTGGAAATTTCATCCTCGAAGAATTTAATCACAATTATCTAGGCAATTCCCTTCGTCTTCATCGTTTGAAGAAAATTCACTTGAAAACTCATTTTATTCATTTTTGCCTTAGAAAATTTAAAATTCTCCCTTAGGAAAATTCATCATTCTAGCACTGGTTAAATTCCTCACTGAAAAAGTGTTGGCGAAGCTTGAAAGATTTAGAAATTCATTCATCATCACGAACGTCCAGTACCCAGAAGCAAATTTTCTTCAGAACGCCTCGAATTCATGGGTACCCAACGAACGGGTTCATTTAATTTATCAATTTTGAACCTTAGAAAAAAAATCAATTTCATCATTTAAACTCGTTCTTCGCCTGTGATCACTCTGCGTTGCTCTTAGAAAAAAATTCATTTCATTTGCCAGTGGAGGGAAATTTCTATCAACTTCATTTGAAAATTTCATAGTCCCGGCACGCCTTGTACATTTTATCTCACTCCACACTTGGAAAATATTTATTCAAAGTCCAACGCCTTAGAGAATTTTCAACACTTAGCAAATATTTTATTTTCTCCTGAGGCGCCTAGCATACTTCAAAACATTTCAACGCCTATAAGATTTTTTTTTTAAAAATCACCATATAACTCCCTAGGCGCACACTTTATTTTAACTCTCAACACCTTGAAATATTTTCCACGCCTTATAACTCCCTTGCTCTAGGCGCATCTCACACTTGGGAAATTCTAACGCCTTCAAATATTTTCTAACACACACATTTCCCTCAACGCCTTAGGAAAAATCTCCAACACCTATGACCTTAGGCGCATATCACACTTTGATAGGAAATTCAAAAATCACGCCTAAGGAAGCATCCTCAACACTCTCCACCCTTGGCGCGCCTAATACTTACCATCTTTTACCATGCTTTGGGAAAACTTTCATCTCATTTACTATCCTTAATTACCTTTCACATCTAAACATGGGCGCATTTCCTTGTAGGAGGAGGATAAACTTGCCACCACGCCTTGTGACCCTTCAACTTCCACGCTTTTGTCTTGACATGCACAAGTTTGGGCGCATTTTGCCTATGGAGGAGGACGAGATTCTTTGACCTTGTTGACTTTCTCTCCCCTTGAGCGCATTTTGATGTGTGTGAAGGATTTTCTTCTTCCAACGTTCTTGGGTGACTCTTCACCTTCCAATTTTTGTCTTGACATGGATGCATTTGGGCGCATTTTGCCCTTGCTGGTGGATAAGAAACTTTGACTCGTTTGACTCCTTGCAACCTGGGCGCATTTCACCCCCTGTGAAGGACAAGCTTGCATCTTGGGCGCATTTTGATGCATGAGGAGGATTTTCATGTTTGACTTTGCTTTGACCACCTTGTGAACTGGGCGCATTTCACCCCTGCTGGCGGATTTCTCATACTTAGAAATTTTTTCAACTTTCCTTCTTTCATTCTTGGGCGCATTTGGACCCCTGAGCAGGATGAAATTTCATTGACTTTCTTTGACTTTCCTGCCTTGGGCGCATTTTGCCCTGTGTGGTGGATGAACTCACACTTAGAAATTTTTATGCCTCTTCATCAATCTGGGCGCATTTTGCCATGCCTGCTGGACGAGACTCCAGACTTAGAAAATTTTATCATCCTCGCCACCACGTGCTCCTGCTATTTATAGTAAATCAATTTGGACTGCTCGAATGGCCGAAATTTTAACATAGCTGCTCATGCCTTCAACTTGTCGACCGCCACTTTCGATCACCAGCTATTTTAGTTTTGAGGGTGGCTTACTAAAAATAGTAAGCTCTTGATTCGATAGGCTCCCAAGCTCCGATCGACGTGAAATTTGAATGAGGCGATCCTCACCACGTGACTTGCTGCCGACACTGACGCATGCAACTGATTTACTATTTTTAGCACGTTTCCTAATTTGACTTACTATAAATAGTAAGTGCTCCGTTTGACCTGAAATTTCACCAGCAAATAGCTTGAAGAACGCTGATCGCAGTGGTTTACATCGG
The DNA here is from genome assembly GCA_007258455.2 of Sequoia sempervirens. Taxonomy (NCBI): domain Eukaryota; kingdom Viridiplantae; phylum Streptophyta; class Pinopsida; order Cupressales; family Cupressaceae; genus Sequoia; species Sequoia sempervirens. The sequence goes on from VDFB02218805.1 coordinate 30,866, forward strand.
ATTTTGAAGATTTTGACTTTTGATGCCTATATTTAGGCTCCGAAGCTGGAAACCCTAATTCACTTTGCATGCGTATCAAATGAACTCTGTTTGTCTTCGTTTCGTGGCATTTGGCGATCGCTCGAATCAACTGGTGGCTGGGACATACCGCTAAAATAGTAAGTTCTTATCGAGAGAATCCCCGTTTGCATGTCACACCATCGCCAAGTTCTCAAAACCCATCGAATCACCATGGAAAGTTCTACATGCAAACCTCTAAAAATAAGCTCCCCTAAGGCTGAATCTCAAAGTGGTCATCTCGACTTGCATGTTATATCGCTATGTAAAGTTTTCAAAACTCAAGGAATATCCGCATATGCAAGAAAAATCTCCCAGATCCGACTCAAATTCATGCCTAAGCCGACCGCTAAAATAGTGTAAGTTGTCCAATTTTGCTCAAATTTGGCATGCAAGCAGCCCCATACCAATGTCGTGGTGATGATCGGAAACTCGAAAATACTTGACAGATTGCGAGGATTTCACACTTACTAAAATAGTAGTACCTCGATTCGATGAAACTGGCGGAAATGGATGTCTACCGACAACATTGCTAAGTTCAATTTTCAATTTACTGGCCCTACTTGACCTTGACTTGACCCAAAAGTGATGAAACCCTAATTTTAGAATTGGCCAATATCTTCACGTTTAAGCTCAATGACGACACAACCCCCCCGGAAAGACAGACACCAGAAAAGAGACAGAGCGAGAGAGCGAGGAAAAACCCAAGCCAAAAGACCGGAACGGAGCAAAAATAAGGGGGTCCCCATCTGAATGGGGCGATGTGTGAAAAGGTCACAACAGGTTCCTTACAGGGTTAGGAATCAGATTTTCATCACGCAGATGCAACCATGGTGGAGTTTGCAACTTCTTTGTTTCAAAAATTTTCATTGGAGGCATGGTTACAAGGAAGTTGTGGTGTTAGTAAGCATGATGGCATGGTTAGCTCATCCCACAGTGATGGAGTTCTACTCCATAAGCTGGCAGGTGACAACTGTTCTACTTATGTAGATGAGGATTTCATTCATAGTCCTTGGAGGTCAGCAGGTGTACACGAATCTGGGGGAGAATTATATCATTTCCTCATCATGAGAGAGCAGCATAGGGATGGTACTCCATCATCCTATGAACCATTTGGTATCTTTAGCATCCCCATAGGTTAGTCTAGCAGTCTTGAAGGTGTTGTTCCATTCCATATCAGCAACCTAAGAGGAGCAAGTACACGTTTTTGGGCACCTATGAGGGGTATTCATTACATCCACGAGAGATTTGCTGAGGATGGAGAGAGGTGTTGTGATACTAGCACTATGAGATACCTCCATCTTCTCATGTTCGATGGATGTGAGACTCTAGTGTGTTGGGATCCAAGTGGTGACAAGTTGGCATGTCAGTTCGGTTGGATCCTGATGAGTTGCTTCACTATTCTCAGCATGGTGAAGGTTATGATAGAGTAACACAGAGGGAGTCAATGGGTAATGTGTATGGCGGACTTCCATTTTGGTTATGGGACCTAGGGATTTCTATGTCTAGTAGATCGCTCTACATCGGGTTGATTGTCTACAGTTATATTGACAATGGTTGGGCATTCTATAGATTGATTTGGGATCCCGGCATTCAGGCGAAAGGTCAAGGCATTTAGTTGAGATTGCTTGGGGACAAGCAATTTCGGGGAGAGCGGACTGTAATGTCCCCTTTTAGCCTGGGTTAGTGTTTGACAAATTAGCCTATCATCAGGTCCTCGTAAGCTAATATTAGTGATTAGGGGGCCTTATGTGGGAGTTAATGGGTTTTCCAGATGGCAATTAATGGTGTTTTCTCCTTTAGTTTGTTGGCATATTTAGAGGTAATCATCTCCATGGTTTTCTGGCTCCATTTATGCATACTTACTATTTTTAGTAAGCCAGTGGGATGTTGGGGGCCAACCTTACTATTTATAGTAAGGCATCCAGATGAGCGGAGTGAGCGGTGGGTTAGTCGGTGGTGAAGTCAGAATTAATAAATGTTGATTAATAATGGAGTTATGATGTTTTAATTATTATTAAAGTGATACTTTAATAATAATTAATTATAAAAGTAAATGTCATTGAATGACTACATTTGATTTTGTAATAAAGGTTAATTTTATAATATAAAGTCAACATGTTAAGTTATGGAGTTTGGGCACCCACTTGAGAAATATTTTATAAAGCAACAAAAGCAAATGAATTTAATATATTTAATGATTGCTCATGGGAAATCATGCCTTTTGAGGAGTATAAAAGGCACTCAAAAAGAAAATTCGTTATTCTTTGATGATTCAACACTCGTGAAATTTTTGAAGCTCTGGTTGTGAGGAGAAAACAAGGGTTTCTTCTTCAATTTGATCATGGAGAACGTCCATTCTCTTTGATTTGAGCAACCTACAAGTGTGAGATACAATCCAAGGGTTGTTTTAGGTGGCTTTATTCTAGAAGTCATTGTGCATAATAGAAGAGATTATCATCAGAAAACTCAAGGGATTATTCTGTGGTTTCGAAGAATATTGTTGAGAATAGAAGTATATCTGCTGTAATGGATTCAACTGCTATTTACACTACCTTCTGACAGCCACGTGGGCATTATAAAGAGGTCGTACATTTCTTCTAGGAGGTTGTACTCTCTGCTGCTGTTGGACGTGATGATTCTAGGGTGAAGCGCTTGAGATTAAGGTCTGAAATCTTCAGCATTTGGGTCAGCTGAGTTAAGGTTATCATTTTGTTCCATTATTAAGGTGGAGAGCCTATGTTCTTGAGCAGGCGTCCATAAACAAGGGTTTACCTACTGCTATTACAAATTCCAGAATTGTATCTATCTTTCCTTGGCATTCTAGGTATGATTGTTAATGTTTAAGTAATCAATTGTAAATCTGATTTGAAAATGAATATATAAATGTTACATGCCAAATTGTGATGTTACTGTTTACCATTACTAGATAGAGTAAATGTGAATTCTGGAGGTGAATTAATGATGCTTGTACCTTGTTTTCAATATGAATGTTGTTTCATTTGATGTTATTCCCGGTGAAATATTGCATAAAGGAGAATAGAAGGTTATTGATTTGTGAATAATCTAACTTTTGAGATGTTTTATGTATATTGCCTTGTTGTGAGCATATGAGTCCCGTTGTCGTGTCATGATGTGCAGGTAAGAGGACTATTCCTCCAAGCAGAGGAGAAATATGACTCGGGGAGGAGCTTGGTTGAGTAAACAATAACGAGTACCATTTGAGCATACACACACATCCCTTAGACTGAGTAAGCTAAGTCAGTTTGTTGAGTTATGGGTAAGTCATCCGTAGGCTTGTATGTTGACATTAGGAGTCTTGTCTACTTCTGAATGCATGTTTAAGTGATGCTTATTTGTGTATCTGTTCATGATATTACATTACTGGTTAGGAGGTGGGCATGTATACATGTATATAGTATATACACGTATCCGTAGGTATATTCATGTCGATACAAACGTATGAGGGCAAATGGATATGCTCGTACGAATACATCGATATAATATACTTACGTGTACGTGTACATAGAGGAAAATATACAAACGTATATACATGTATATATACCCACAACCAACCTGATATATATGGATGTTAATAATATTATTTTAATATTGCCTTGTAATTTACATTTATAAATATATACACATATACATAGATATGTATATTGAAAGTATGCTGATTGGCTCACAATATACGTTTTATCAATCAAATATGTAAATATGTATATATTTATATATGTAAAAGTATATATATATTTAATATTATATAAATATATATATATATATGTATATATAAACATATTTAAATTATAAAATTTAAATATATATATACATGCATATATATTTAGGTAATATAATGTCATGTCCCCGAAATGGTAACATTAAAAATAATAAGATATACAAGATACATATTGGAAACATTTTTAATTATCAAAGATAATAAATATTAAGTATAATATTATAATATAAGATTATGATTATGATCATCATAACACCAAATATGAGAAATTGCAATTTAAATACAATAATAATCATTATAGATAATATTATAATTAAATATAATTTATAATGGTTGTCCATAATATATACTATAATATTAATAGATGAAGCTCTTATTAAATACTCTAAACTAATAGGAATAACTCTATAGCTCAAAATATAAAATATACAAATATAAATATATAATCCAAATAAGGTTATCGAATATAAGAAAAAAGTGATTTATAATCGAGCAAGGAAAGAACCTTCGAATATGACCATGGACGAGTCAAATGAAGGAAGACGACTCTTGTGTTAGCGTTCAGGGAAGGACGCGACCAGTCCGAGATATGTAAGGGGATGATCACAGGAGTCATACGGGAGGACTTCTGGGAGGAAATCACCGTGGCATGGAGAAAGGAAACACAAAGTCTATAAAGGATTCTCATCAAGCAATGTCTTACTGCCTATCGAAGATCCCAAGCACATAACAAAGCATGCTCGCCCTCAAAGCGATATCAACCTTCATAAACGTATTTGTGGTACAAGTGAGGAATAAGGGGGGAAAGAGGTTATCTTGGGAAGTCTTCAGAGAACCGTTTTACGCCAAGAGATAAAGAATCTTCATGATTTGGAACCTGGACTCATCTGAATAGTCGCTAGTTCTAGAAACACGTCACCTTTCCTAATCCGCTTGAAGAATTCCAAATTCGGAATAAAGAAGCCAATCAACCATCGTATCCTATCCGAGGATTACATGTAGCGCCATCTAATACTAATCTGTCACCTCAAAGCATCCGACTGGAGCCGGAAGAAGACATGATTTTAAAAATAGATATAGAATAGAAAGACACAGGTGGAGAACACTACGTCATCAATAAGTTAAAAGAGAGCAACGATCAAGTCTTTGATTCGGCCCATTAAAAGAGAAGTTCGATGCAAGAAAGGAGAATTAGGAAAGCAATAGGAAACAAAGGAGGACACCACCGGTATAGCAGAGTATAGGAAGATCTTAATTCGTTGAGGATTATTTTTCATGCATAATCAATTGTTGGTAGGCAGGGAGTATCATGCTTGGCAAAGAAGAGAAAGGGAAACTACCACATACAGATCAGGAAACAGATAAGTAAATGATGTTACAAAATAAAGTAATTAAAGTTATGTGGAAAATCAATCAAAGAGTAAATAAATGAATACTTAGTAAATAAATCAAATATCCAGTAAATAGTTGGCAATATATATATATATATATTTTGAATACATATATAAACATCAATATATATATATATATATATATATATATATATATATATATACATCTCAATCTAGGTTTAAATTAAGGTTTAATGGCTTAGGGTACTTAAGATGATGAGTTGAACTCCCCAACTTCACTTTTTGGGTGATTCAAGGACAAGATTTAGGGTCAGCTCAGAAAGGGGACATTACATATAAAACTATAGTATAAATGTATAATTATATAATTAAATATATATATAAGTTTTAAATTTAAATTGATTTAATTTTAAGAAAGAGATCGAAACATCTCATGGTAAAGTAAGGACTTTATTTAAAATCAATTTATAAGATGTCGATTTAATGCATTATGGGGAAATTGATATAAATCAAGGAAATAAAATATTAAGTCTTTTATTGTAAAACAAACCTTTTGGCAAATCACGCCAAAGTTAAATATTTCTATGAGAACTTTATGAAAACATTGGGAAGAGGAAATAAAAAGAAAAGAATGAAGTTGCCGTGAGAAGAGAAGCTCGTGCGTGCACGGCGTAGACCAGGTCAGGAGAAGAGTCGATGGTGGTTGTTCTTCAAGCCACAAATAATGGCAAGGTGGAAATCGCACAGTATTGACCTATTCTTCAGAGTTGAGTCATTAAATAAGATTTTTGCAAATCGCACTTGAATCAATCACGCCTGTAGGTGTCACGATTCACCATTTTCACCATATGCAGTTTGAAACTTTCTCTGTTTGCTGTCAAATAAAGGTCGAGTCACCTCAGAAGAATGACACATTTCATAATGGAATTATTCAAATTACTGTTCTGGCATATTACATGCCTGGGAATGAGGGTTTTGTTAAACAGAGGATGCTATAAAAGGCTGCCCTGGCCATTCTTCTTCATTGCTTTTTGGTAATTCGAAATTACTCTTATTTCTAAAAGCTCATTCATATTTCTGAAGTATTTCCATTTGCTGAGAATTTCTTAATTCAGAGAATCAAAATTTACAAAGTTCATTTATATTTCCTGAGAGAACCCATTCTAGTGAGAGTTTTCTAATTGCTGTGAGTTAATCATAAACTAAGAGCAATCACCATTTCTGTGAGCTAAGATTAACAATTTCTGAGTCTTTATAATTGAGTAAGAAGAGGCATTTGCGAGTTAAGTTGGGAAGTAAAGTCTGCAATTTCAAGAGGAAATTGCCAGTCATCCAAAAGTGCAAAGATATCTTCTTTGAAGGAAAGCTTTGAAAATAGGCATGGGATATTCTTCTACTTTTTATTCAATTAAAACAAAATCTTTGTGTTTACTGTTGTGCATAGGTTGAAAGATATTCATAGCTATATTTCTGTGTGAAAGAAAAAATGAGTTGTTTTATGAATTGCTTTACCTATTTGTACTTAGCAAGTGAAATAGATAAAGGTTAAAGGTTGCTTATTATGTGCAATGCATTTCTTGTATGATTTCCATATAAGGAGAATATGTTTGAAGTAGATACTAAATACTAGGTCGGGAATGATAGCATTGAGTCAAGTAACAATCCTCAACTTAAGTTATTAAGGTTAACTTAGTGAAGCTTGTGTAACTCCTAGGATATTGATTTCCAGAATAGGAGAACAACTTTGGATTTACTTGTTATGTTTTTTCATTTCTAGTAGGTTAGCGTGATGTAGGATGTCTAGGGTACGTATTACCCACTGAAGGACAAACCTACGTGTAGTGTAAGAAAGCCTTAATGCAAATCGGCCCTGAGTAGTGTTTATGATAGATGAACTTCATTCGAAGTACTAAATGATAATACTTTGGCCAAAGTAGTGAAATATACAACTTCCACTTAGATGTGAGTTAGTTGAGACTACACTGTCAGTTCATTGTGATCCTTGTACTAGTTCGAGATTGTGAAATAGCAAGGTTCTAGTTGTGTAGGACACAACACTATGCTCAGTTGGTAATCGTTAAAGGATACCCTACCAATCTCTTCTTCGAAGGGAGGGCCATCTATCTAACGATAGGTGTGCGGGGAACCGCATTATAAGTCCGTGGTTGGCAGAAAAGCGCCTGAGTGATGTTTCTCCTCCACAGCAAGTAGCCGATGTACCAAGATTTGAAAGGACACTCTCCTGGACCTTCTTACTACTATTTGTTCTAAAGCTCATTGGAGCTATGTTAGTTAAGGTATGTAGTCTTGTTTCATGTACTTGTGAAGTTATTATATGGAAATGGAATCTTTATTGTAATTTGGTATGACATCTTGTTCATGTATTATTAATAAAGAAAAAGAAAAATTTTATTGCAATGTTATGTTAGCACATTTACATACTTGTAGGAAGTAAATTATGAAATGTTACTTTACCGAAGGGTCGGGTCGTCACAATAAAGGGCTTGTTTCAGCAGTTTTCTTTTATTGCAATTGTTTATCAAAATTCTACATTTGCATTCCTGGCATATACCTTCAAAACATTTAAAATAAAATAAAAAATCCAAAAAATTACAAAACCAAAAGCAATTAGGTGAATTAGAAATTTCAGTTAGCAGATTTTTCATTTGGGGTGGGACATTTCAGCCTACCATTGGTGTTTCAATTGAGTGGAAAGGAATTGAAGGTGAACTGTAATGTCCCCGTTTTTAGCACTTCACTTTTCAGTGATTGGTAGCCTATTCCCAGTGTACTGTCAGCAAGTCAGTGGCAGAATTGGGGTTTCTGGCTGTTTGATGGGTTCTCTTGAAGATTCAGGGTTCTGCTTGTTGGAGTTTGGATGTTTGGATTCTGGATTCCTTCTGGGTTTTTAGAGAGCTTCGCAGAGGTATGACTTGCAACTGCTTTGGGCAACCTTTCTGAACTTACTAATTTTAGTAAGTTATGACAGCTACATCTCTGAATTTGGGATTTTGGATTGCGGACTCTTTCTGGGTTTTCAGAAAGCTTCGCAATGGTGTCGCATGCAGTGCATTCTGAGCAACTTCTTGAATTTACTATTTTTAGTAAATTCTATTTTTAGCAGTGGTCCAGTCAGCATCAGCTCAGCAGGCTTTCCTCTTCTGGCAGTGCAGTTGGTAATATTGTTTTGGCCTTTCGATGCATTTTCTGGAGAGATAAGTATTTTAATTAAAATAATGTTATATTATAACATTATAACCCCTTGGCCTAGCTATATAACTTTAAGTTATTTTAAAAAGGGGGACTTTAAGGGTGGTCATCTCATGGAGAAATATTTTAATATTTCTAAAGTGAATAATTGCTTAAGAGAAATTGGACGCCAACCTTTGGAGAAGAATATGTTTTATTTTAAAGTGATTTTATCACTAAAGAAAAGGTACGCCCTTTTGAGGAAGCAGCCAAGTCAAAGTCAAAAACCTAAAAAGGTCTTGAAGTGGGGCGCACCTTCTAGAGGTTTCTTGAGATTCTCTCAAAAGGTCTATATAAGGAGGCAGTTGCTCTTCATTTTATTATCTTTTGTCTACCTTATTGTTATGCTGTTGAAATACTTTCAGAGTTACTTCGAGGGATGCATACCTCCTAGCCATTTCTCTTGGTTTCGTGCTTGAAAGATAGCACCTAGCTAAGGCTTCAGAGACTGCTTTTCATCCAGACAAGCAGACAGATCATCAAGGTTGAAGATTTCAAAGATTTTGTCAGTTTTGCATTTGCTGGTTAGGGTTTGGCTGAAGTAGAAATCTGCTCATAAGTCTTTGCATGAATTTTTGTTGGTTCTGGGTACTTTACAAATGGCTTCCTCATCCTAGGGCGCCCCTCTTTGGTGAGTTCCAGATTTTATTATTGAGTGTATGATTTTATCTTCTCTAAATCGCCCTTCTCCTTGGCCATACCATTTTGGGCTGTCTTGGGAAGTGTGCTAAAAAATAATATCACAGTTTGTCAGTAGTTTCTCAGTTGGGTTTTCATTGTCAGCATTCTAGCTCTCGTTTGCATCTGGTTTTAAGTGATTTGGTTGGGTTTTGAGTGAGTTATGAGCTTTTTAGTGGGTTATTGTGTTTCTGGTTAGTGTTTCCAGAATTGCTGATTTTATATCAGACTTCCAGAAGTTCAGTTCAAGCATTGTTTTATCAATATTGTGAAGTCAAATAAGTCGGAACAACATTCTATCAGTTGTTGCTTTGGTTTAACAGTTTGTAACACTTTGTAATCTGCAGATTGTGCATTGTAAGGCTGTTAATAGTAGTACTATTTCAGTCATTTTTATATTCTGCAATTACTTAGTTTTAGAGCAGCAAACCTAATAATCTTTGGACGGTTTACCGCCAGAGATGGGTGAATGAACTACACACTTAAAGTTCTTGGATGGTATTCCGCCAAGAAGGGAATTGAAGCTTTGCACTTCTTACATTGTATTCGCTCCCGCTGAATAAGTGGTAGAGCTTTCTTTCAGCATTGTATTTACTTTTGTTACTCCGCCAGATGGTCGCTACTTGCCCTACTGGGGTTTGAAAGCACATCCGTGGTGTTGAGTCTTTCAGCATTGTATTTACTTTCTGTTACTCCGTCATATGGTAGCTACTTACCCTAGTCGGGTCGAAAAGCACATTCTTGGTGTTGAGTCTTTCTTTAATTGCTGGTTATGAGTTGAGTTGACCTTTAACGGGTTCTTGTTGTACTGGATTGTTCATGGTAAAATTTGAAAAAATTTGGTCCGGTTCATTACATGAACCTTATTGTTAGAGTAATAATGCATTAGCTAATAATTAATTAAGCTTTAATTGATTTTTAGGCTAATTTATTCTCATGCACTTAAGCTAAACTTGGGAGTGCTTTTTATGTTAACTGAAGTGAGCTTTTATTAGATCATTCTATCTCATCACATAAGATGTTGACATTTTTCATGATCTAATCCCTTTATCATTTATGGTTGCTCCTATAAAATACGCACCCTCATTGTATTATCTCAAGATCTCTTGGAAGATTCTTGAAGTTCATTCTATAAATTTTTCTTGTTGATGATATAGCAGATTATTGTTTGCAACTCTCTTGCATGGAAGGTGTTTTTGTTCGCTGTTTGATCTTGCGTCTTGTGTTTATTCACAATTTTAACACTTATGACTTAGGTGGAGATTTGGGGTGGTGAAACCATGCCTAGCATGTGCCTTAGGTGTTTTCCATGGCAAGTGATAGTTGCATATGTGCCACCTATGACTTAATCATATTCTTACTTTTCCTTCATTGCCAGTAGTGCTTGAATCGTCAATACTCTGACATATTTCTTACTATTCACTGTTGAAAACCCTCTTTTTTATTGTTTTCCTATTTTGAATTGGCCTTTATTTCCATTGTTTTTCCTCAACTTTTTTGCTTGAAACCCTTTGAGTTGCTCATGCTCTTATATTCTATTGTTTGTTGTTGAAAAGGATGGTTATATGTGAGAAAAGAATGATTTTACCTTGAATATATAACATTTTTGCCTAGGATTTTAATGAAGTTGGGCCAAAAATAATACCATAGAAGGCTAGGTTGGTACTAGTCACAAAATTTTTGTTTTTCCACTTGAAATTTATCAAGGGTGTAACAATTGGTTCTATCTAGCGAACATGGGACAAACTTGAGCAATAGGAGGAAATCGAAATCTCAAGTTAGAAGCATTAATGTCTATCCATTGGGGAAAATGAAAGGAATTGGAGGTGAAGAATACGCTTCCTACACTAATCTATGAAAGGAGCTATGTGCAAAACTTAAATTGATCATATATTTACAAGAAAATAACAAAAAAGCAATATACCATAATTCAATGACTTATGTGGGGAAAACCTTTTTGGGAAAATAACCCAACACTCCAAAGCAACTCAATGTATTTAGTAATCAATGGCTACAAGACACTTGGAGAGTGTGAGGCTTTATATGTGTAATATCCCCTACCCGTGTAGACAATATTTTTCGATTTCTCTTCCTAGTTTGACAATGATATTTGTCAAAATAATATAACTTATCTGATGTAAGACAATGAGATATCCTTGGCATATGCAGAATTATGTAATCCAAAGTTGGCAACTCAATAACCATAAATTCAGGTTCAAAGCAATCAATTCTGATTTTTTTAATAACAGGTTTTCAGAAATTAATACAGCTCAATGCATACTCAGAAATTGTGTTAGGGACACAATGACAGTGGCTAACAGATATATGAATATGGCAATGGTGTCTATATTCAGATCATAGGTCATAATTACTACGGACTGTTACAATGATTTTCCTGAGTTAAATTGCAGAGCTAACATTCAAACTCAGACTCAGAAATCTTTGGCAACTTACAATACATTTCCAGCTATTTAAGATTAGATAAATGAGAGTGCAATAAAGGCAACCAAACCTGGTATTAATCCGCCATGACTGATAAACCACTGACAACAGCTAGAAGAAAACATAAACACTCAGAATATTGCTACACCTTGTATCTTGGGTCCAAGATGACTCTCATAAGAGCATCGGCACCCTCAAGGGAGTAATGCAGAAGTTCTAGTAAGCAGTCCTTGATATTCACACCTTCATTAAACCTTGTATATTTGTAAGAGACCTGCAATCTCTAACCTTCGATTTTTATGCTGAATGATGAGGGTTTGAAATTTTTTTGTGTTTTTGCTGTAATTTGCCTCTTTGTATTTTCTCAAATAAGATGTTAGGCATGAAATAAAAATACTGGGAATGAAATATGAAACCCTACTGCAGCAAATAGATAAGTTTATTGATTTACTTCCAAAACTTTTACAATAGAGCATACCCGGAATCCCTGATTCTTGAAAAGTAGATGAAACTCTTATTCTGAAATTCTTCTGTAAATCTGATGAAGCACAAGTGAGACATCTAAATGATACCTCCAACACAGACAATGGGTTTTCGTCCACTGCCTCCATGTGATGAGCCTTGCTAGCTCACTGCTCAAACCCCTGTCTTTTTTTTTTAAGTCTATTTGTGTTTTTTAGTTTTTTAGAGAAATTTTGTAGACAGAAGAGAAGGGGCGCATCATATAAAAGCTCACAAAATGAAAACTTGAGCAAATTTAATCAAACTGGAATTGTAGAAGGTGTTTATTATCATCAACAATGGATTTAAAACATACAAACATACCCGAAAGCCTCCAGATTTTTTAAATAAGAAATCCGACCAGCATAGTGAAGAACTGACGAAAACTGGAGTAGAGAGTTACAGATTGCAAAGTTTATTTTGAAACTGAAGCCAGAGAGAAGTATAGGTAGGGCGCCCAAGTTCATGAAGAGAGATCCTCAGAAAGAAGACGTTTCTCCAAAAAGCCAAAAAAAACCTTCCTTGCAAGTGCCACGCCCTTTCAAACAAAAAGCACCAAAAACCATCTCTGAAGGTGTGCCCAAACAGCCATGAAGTCTGCCATGGTGAAGGAAGAACAGCAACTAATAAACCCTCTGTTTTTGATGAAGAACACTACAAAAATCTGTTGAAGCACTGCAGAACTTCTGAAATGAAGCTCTCTCAATCTGCACTAATTCAGCTGATCTTTCACAACTTCACAAGTGCTCACACTGAAGAGATTTCGTTCTCCAATGGTGGATTTGCTGCAAACCTGGTCACAGGCTGAAAGCAAGGGAAAAAACCTCCAAGGCAAAGTTGAAATATTCAAAAAGATGAGTTTCTCATTGCCCAAATCCCTTATAAAGCAAAGGAGGTGAAAACCTAAGAAAGCCGTACATTTTAGGGCTTTAGCTCATTTAAATTTATGAAACTAAACTTAAGTCACTTTCCATAGTCTTCATTTTGATTTTTGGCGCCTCCTTTAAGTGAATAAAAGATATAACATTAAAATATTCACTTTAGACTTAATTTAAGTGAAATAAGAATTATAAAGTCAATTTGACTTTATAAAAAGACTTTAAGTTAAAAATTAACTTAAATCACTTAAGTAAGCCTATCTCCCTCAATTCTCAACAGAATTCAATGCCGTCAGAAGCAAAGAAACTCCTGTACTGCCAAGGCCTGCAATGAGCCTATCCACGATCTCAGAAAATGAAATCGACCGAACTCTCCAGAAGGTACCACTGACCCTCTAACCAATCCAGTTAGCCCACAAGGGTCCCAAAAAAGGCTAACCATCTCCAAACAAGATCACACTGAAAACGGGGACATTACACTCCAAGCTCGAGGGTTTCCGTCCTCAAACCTACTGAAAGCCAAAGCTTCCTAGAATTCTCCAAGAGAAATTAATAACCAAGCATGCTGAAAGTGAGCCCTTGCAACCTTTGCAACCTTTTTATAAGCTTCTCATAAGAGCTCATTCACACTTTTAACCAATGTGGGATAAAACATAAACTTCCTTTTCACCTTTTTGATGTCTCATGTATTTTAAAATAAGGGGCCCCTTTTACTATTCATTTTCCTACTTAACTTTAGACTCACATTAATAAAGTTAAATAATTGAATTTAACTTTATAATTTAAACTTTATTAATGCAGAGATGAATTAAACCAATGGAACTGAAATCATCTGACGGTAATACCCAAATTTTCCATTGAAAAAACATTGTCACTGGAGATCACAGCCCGCTTGATGAATTACTATTAACAGCATTAATGACTTACTAAAAAGAGTAAGTATGCCAAAACTGCCTCTAGACGCCCTAGATTGACCTGCAACGAAAATTGCCTCGACCAAAAATCCTCAAGATTCCTTAAAAGCCTTGGTTAGCCTATGGAACCAAGGAGAAATGGGCTAACGACAACATCATACAATACAAGCTAGAAAAGGGGACATTACAGTCCTCCCTTCCCAAAATTGTTTGTCCTCAAGCAATTCCAATGCTACCCCAAGATCACTATGCTGAACCAAACTGAAACTGAGTATGATCCCAGGGTCCCTAGTCAACCTAGGAGATCGATAGCACCAACCGTTGAAAGCACTGCTTTGCTGGATGCCAACACAAGAGACCTCCTGATAACAACTAGTAAGTAGAGCAATCAAATACTGCGCCATCTCTGTCAACTCCTCAAGTAACTTCTCTCCAAAAGGACTAAACTGGAACCCCGTGGGAGTAAACCCCAGTAAGCCGACATTGGCTTCCTCATCCTCAATTGTTGAACTGCAAACCCAAGTGATTCCAGGATTCCAAATCAACCCCAAAAAGGAACCACCATGTTGATGCCGCACCACTCTGCTACAATCATAAACTGAAACTCTACCATCATGTGCAAACCTGTCACCCATGTATGTACGTGAATCTCCTATGTCATTAAGCACACTCAATGTAAAATTAGGAATCATTTTCAGCATATCTCCAAATGTAATCACACACATCTCTTCACAAATTTCAGCAGCAACAAGTCTGAAAAACTGATTTATACTCACTTCCTGAATGCCTGTGCTCTCATAGACTGGTAAATTCTCATCAATATCCAATTCCCAAGTGTTGTAGAGATCATTATGTGCACTCAAATCTATACAACCGGTTGTTATCATCACTGCATGATTTGAAAATTCAATGATCAGCATCATAGGAGAGCTTTCATACATTGAAATGTGAGATGGAGGCCAAGGAACCAAATCTGAAAATTCATTCCCAATTGGTTGTAGGCTGCTAGAATATGGCTCATACAACAAATATAGTGTTTTTTTATTGGTTAGAGAGAGAGTGTGATCAATTGCTAACTATTTAACTATCAACTCTTCAACGCTATGACTCTCATGTTCATTCAAACTTCTTGGTATGTCCATGCAAACAAGAACTTTGTATCCCTCATGGTCCTTCTTAATGCCAATCTTCAGACAACAAGGGAAGTTCATACCTTGTGAGAAACTTGAAACAATGAAGACATCCTCATGCTTAGGCTTGCAATCTTGAGTATATGCAAGGTGATTTTCCGAATCCATGTCAACCTGAAAATTCATATTTGACATCTTATGACAAACAAGTGCATAAGGACTGTTGTTCACCTTCAATGAATTAGCATTTGATACAAATTCTTTCATAGAATCTTCATAGCATTCAATCAGTTCTTCTTCAAACATCGGTTGCTCATCAATGGTTGTTGTCCTTTCTAATGTGGCTGTCATAAAAAACTGATTTTTTGATTGAGATTGTGCCAAACCCAGCTCTAAGTTGAGCTGGTCAATCTGATTTTCTGCTCTGTGTTGAGCCTCTTGAGTAGCTTCCAAGGTATCCTTAGTGTCCACAAGCTCATACGTGAGATTGACAACTTCTTCTTTCATAAACAATGATTCTGAATAAATTTCTGCGAGATTAAGGAGGTGGTCTCAATCTGAAAGTAAGTGCAAATAATTTGATTTCATAGCTTGCATAGTTGCTTTGAACACCTATAAATCAGCATAGGAAGATTCTTCTTCACCCCCTTTTTGTCTTCTCTCGAGTTGTCCCTTCCAAAGGTGTCCTTCAACCAACTTGTGCATGTCATCAAAATGTGTTAATGCTGCAACTATCTTATCTTCATTTACCTTCAGCTGGTTCTCCAATTTATAATGCTTAACACGTTTTGATGTATTTTTTGTGACCGCACCAACGCAGAATAAATTCACCAACGGCTACCCTATTCTCTCTTGATCAAAGTATCCAACACGCTAAGATTGCGAGAGAGTTCGTGCATTCAACTCCAAGGTTCCTTCAATGCGAATAGTCTCAGTTGGCTCGATGTGATTTGCTGGTATTTCAAGGGGACTTACGAAATTGTTTGGCAGCGGAGAAAGGAATTTGAATGCTTGAAAGGTTTGTCTATAAATTTCTTGTTTCAGAAGGTACTGAATGTAAATAGTGCTGGGTTAAGAAGGCTCTAATCTACTCTAAGGCGTGGGACATGGCGATCAATTCTCACAAGCTTCAACCAGGCTTTGCTTTGCCTCACTTCGGAAAGCCTCCACAGAACCGGTGCAATCTTCAGAGGAGTAGCTCAAGGTGTTCAGATCACAACTTAGCATGAAAATACCATCACAACGACGCATATAAACATACAAATCATGATCGAAGTTAAGTACACGATATTCCAGTTGACCACACAAGGCGCATTCACCATCAGCGAACACACTAGTGGTATGGATAGACGAAGTTTGCTCAAATTGAAGACCACATTCCACAATCATTAACTACTTGCATGAAATGAAATTTATTCTATTTTAAGATCCTACTGGAATCAGAAGGACTAAGGAACCTTGCTAGCTACTCACAACAAAAGACGAGATCATCATCAATGAAAACTCTTTTTATTGAGAGAGTGTTCACAACAATTTCTTACAAAGTTTTCAAAGGAAAAAAAAACTTTCCTTCTTCAACTACACTATCAATCTATACTAAGCTACTTCTAAGTTGTCCCTCTACTCTATGTCTACTGTCTAATTCAATGTCTATTCTAATGAGGTACAAATGAGGGGGTATGCCCCTTTATATAGCTAGCCAAGTCCAATGGACGACTCAAATTACAATCGGCTGGATGGCCCAGATTGTGCCACCTCAACCCTAAACAAGATTCACCCTAAAAACCAGCACCAAGAGGAGTGGGGTAATAAATGAGCCATTAATGTCCATCATCCTCTAGAAGATTCCTGTTCGTAGACGCGTTCGTACTGTTCATGTTCTTCTTCCTGACTGCAAACTAGATCAATTTGATCATCGCAGCTTCAATGCTCTTGAATTTGATATAGCAGGCATGCCCTCAATCTGAAATTTCAAGACTGTAACTTCTTTCTCCTGCTCGACGGTGATTTTCCTCCTTGATGTTGTTCTTCAACTTTGAAGTACTTGATGGTGACCATTAACCGCCAGGGTTTCCATCTTTCCCTCCATCCTAAGCTTTGAAAACATTTCATCTTTGCCACTTGAGTTGGGCACATACTAAGTCTCAACACTTAGCCATTTCTTGCAATTTTTCTTTCTTCGAGGTTCTATCATCTTGGACTATTTGCTTCATCACTTCAAGTCATCACCGCCTGGTCTCGACGTTCAACCTGCAAAACAAACAAAGAGGACATCAAAACACTTTACAATATAAATCCACTCTACTTACCAGATCTCCATGTTTGAGTGATCTCTTCATCTGATAGGGCTCATCATTTTTCTCTAGCACAACTTTTTCCTTTAAATTCCTCATGCCTTAGAATATTTCTATATTATCACTCATCCCCCTTAGGGTGCATCTGGAGACTTGAGTTTCCGTTTTCATTCCACTGGCTGAGGCGTTCACTCTGATATTTCATCCAACTCTAGCTTGAGAAAATTGTTTTCATCAGGAATTTGATCAAAAATCATCTAGGCAATCAACTTCGAATTCATCAGCCAAGGCATTTTATTTCAACATCTTTTTTCCTTTCTTTCCTTAGAAAGTTTTTCAAATTTTTACTTAGCAAATTTCATTATTCAAGTGCCCATCAAAATCTTCATCCCAAAGTCCTTGGCGAGCTATGGAAGACTTTAAAATCCATTCTTCATCGCAGACATCCAATACCCAGAAGAAAATTCCCCTCAGAAAGCACCGAATTCATGTGTCCCCAAACGAAGGGGTACATTTAATTTTTTGAATTTTAAACCTTAGAAAAATATTTTTCCAACAATTTTATTCTTCATCTTTATCTCTGGGCGTGTTTCCTTGCTTTGACCTGAAATTTTTTTATCTCCTTCGCGAAGCTGGCACCTTCTGACTCATCGATCAGCAATTTTATTCACACCCTTGAAAAATTTCATCACTCCTTCAACTTGGGCATATTTTCCTAGAAGGTGAAATTTTATTCCTTAGAAAATTTATTTCCATTCAATTTTAATCATGGCGCATTTCACATATTGAGGGGAACTTAACATTTTCAATGTCTTAGAAAATTTCCCTGTTTTAAACTTTATGCACTTTGGGCACATTTAGCACCTTGAGGATATAATTTTTTATTTCAACGCCTTAGCAAAAATTTTCTTCACCTCTAACATGGGCGCATTCAAGGTACCCAGGAGGAATTAACTTCAACGCTTGGCATAAGTCATAACTCAACCTTGCACTTAGCATGCTGAGAGGGAATTCTCACTTAACACGCCTTAAAATATTCTCTCATCTACCAACCTTGCATGGGCGCATTTAGCATGTGATGAGGGATTCAACTTTTACTCCACCTCATTTCCATCTTGGGCGCATTCAAAGGGTAGAGGTGGAAGTCAACTCTTTTGTCTTCTTCTTAGCTTATTCTGGCACATTTCATATGCTGAGAGGAATTTCAACATTTTTTTTTGTCTTTTCTAGGCCAAGTTGGGTGCATTTCATATGTGTGGTGGACTAAACATCAACGCCTTTGACTTGCCCTGAATTTTCTCCTTGCATGGGTGCATTTTGCATGTGCAAGAGGATTTTGTCATGTCCTCGAATTGGAGGTATGGTGATTTAATTAAATTATTTAATTAAGTTGTCCAAATTATTGATATTTCATGAGGATAGCTTAATTGATGATTTAATTAAATCAAGAGATGTTATTAAATTAATTATTTATTAAGTTATTCCCATAAAATAAAATATCAAAAGGGATGACTTATTATTTAATTAATTTAATAATAAAAAGTGACTTAAGTGACTTAATAATAAAATAATAAAATAATAGTCACTTAAGGAATAATCAAGAATCTTCTAGAAGTCTCTTGGTGATGAGGTTGAAAAAGTATAAAAAGAGGCTTGGGCTATGCATTTGGACATCTAGAGTTGCAAACACTTTTCTAGTACACTGCTGAAGCTGAATGCTTAGCTTATTGTTTTCCAGTCTTTGTTTGTGAAAGACCAAACCTAGCTGGTTAAATGCCAATTTCGGTTGTGGAACACCAACCCTAGTTGGATAGTGGAGGAAGATACTTCAGTCTTTCTCATTGTGCTAATTGCAATCATTTTTGGAAGAGTTTGGGAAGTTATTTGAAGTCTGCAATTTTGTTCCAGTCTGCAAATCAGCCATGAGAGAAATCACATTTTCATTCGTTGCTCTTCAATAAGGAGATATAATTTTGTGGGCACTTGAGGGATTGCTTCCTTTGGTGTTGGCAATCATTTTGATAACAAATTTGAGGAGTTTAGAGGCTGTATTTATTTTTCTAAAATATTGCCAGGCAAGCAGGGGCGACCCTCTTATGAAGGGGCGATTTTGGTTTAGAAAGGCTGTAAAAATTCCAATAAAATTCTCCAAGGGTCGTGTGGGGTCAAAGAGTATTGGTGCAGCATTCTTGAAGGCATTGACATCTTCAATAAAGGGAATCGAATCATTTTATGGTAGCTGCTACAGAATTTCCAGGTTCCACATTTTGTTGCATTGCATTTACAGTCATCTAGTCATATAGAGTTCATATCAAATGTAACCAGCATATCATAAATGTAATTTCAGTCATCTAGAAAGCAATAAATTTGCTTATGCAATGTAAATTCAGTCATAGCAATTAAGCATTGAGTTTCAGTCATTAGCATATAGTATTAGTGAGTTAAAGTCCATTGTATAAGGTCTGATTGCAACTCTTGAACAGCTTGTAATTCCTTTCATATCTTCTCAATACCAAGTTGGAGTGATAAGGAGTTTACTTGCCAACTATTTGTCAAAATGTCTCTCATATATAGTTGCATTGTATTAAACTAGTTTGCATGCCAAATGTTTGTAGAAATGTTCCTTGGCTGTAGGTTTACTTTTTATATCAGATTTTCATGTTTATGCATTCGAAAGGTACAAAAACACATTGCACATCATCTTAGGACATTGCTAGATGCTTGGAAACATTTGGGAATCAATTGTATTGCATTTGTATTCATCAAAAGCATTTCAAATACAATCTGAAACTTATTATTAGCAAGTTGGAAGTTGCAAGCAAAGTGTTTGTCAAAATTCCAAGGGCAGAAAATTAGTGTTTTTGGATCAGTTTTGGCAAGGCACTTTACAGATTTAAAATTTGACTTTTCCTAGCTGAAGTGAGGGCACATTTAGCCTATGCAGGAGGATGGGCGCATTTAGAGGGTGGAGGTGGATGAAACCTCATGCCTTAGAAACTTTTTATGGCTTCTTCCTTCCTTGGGCGCATTTCAAGGGTGGTGAAGGATATTTTCAACACTTAGGCGTTTTTCTCATCTTCACCAGCCAGCTCACGACTTACTATATTTAGTAAGCTCTTTGATTTTCCCTCTTCTGGAGCTCAGATTGATTTGAAATTTTAACCACAGGATCTTCATAACCTAATCAGTCTGTTCACACTGCCATCTCGAGCTGACCTGCTATTTATAGCACGTTTTTGAAGGTGGCTTACTATTTATAGCAGTTGCCTGTTTCTGAGACCTCCACAACTCCGTTTGAGTTGAAATTCGAATGACGTGCTCCTCATCGGATGACTTGCCTGTTCACACTTGCGCCTGTTGTTGATTTACTATTTTTAGCCAGTTTCTGGAACGCCTTACTATAAATAGTAAGTGCTCCGATTGCCTTCAAATTTTACCGATGTGTTGGCGTAAAATCTAACACCTCTGGAGTGCAGGTTTGTACGGACAGCTATGTACACTACGCAATGAGTGCTCTTCAAATTAGGAGGGAAAGCTCCCTCATTGTGCTGGAATGCATGGAAAAGAAAAGTAATCTAAGTCCTATCTTTTGTTCTCACTGGAAGAGGCACAAGGTTAAGAAAACCAAGAACGCTATTAAGGATTTTCGGTTTCGCAGATCATTAACTACAACTAAGCTAACTACTTTAAATCTATCCAGTTTCCTCAAGAAAACAGAGCATGAGGAAATGGAGCAGGGTTTGACTATCGGACGATAAACGAGTTTAGATTCACTACTTGAAGGCAAGGTGGCGCATCTATCAGCTCAATCTAGACAAGTTTATTGGGCACAAAACAGATTTAAGAATTTACCATGACAATCTTATGAAACCCTATGTGGCATAACACTTGATCAAAATAGTAAAGACTTACAAAACAGATTTATCATCACAATCTCACGAAACCCTATGTGGCATAAAACTTGATCATAATGATAAAAGGTTCACAAAACAGATTTATCATCGCAATCTCTTGAAACCCTATGTGGCATAACAATTGATCACAATGGTAAAGATACACAAAACAGATTTATCATCATTACCTCTTGAAACCCTATGTGGCATAACAATTGATTATAATGGTAAAGTTGTACAAAACAGAAAGAATTCACCATTACAATTGCATGAAACCCTATGTGGCATAACAATTAATCGTAATAGCGAAGACACATGAACAAATACCAAAGGAGCAATATTGAGGGCAAGGTAGGCGCAGCATATATTTCTCTCTCAAGCAAAAGTTATTTACAAATGAGGAAAAGCTCTTATTTATATACATCAAGGTGTAGGGAACTCTAAAATCACCTTGAGTCATCTACAGTTCTTGCAATGCATGCAAGATTTGCTGCCAAACCCTAATGAAGTAAACTATACAGTCAACTGGAAAACTACCATCAGTTAACCGAAACATCTAATCTAAAAATGGACAATTGTGCGAGCATGCACGTCCTTATTGAAAGCGAGTTAACTGGAAGACTACCATCAGTTAACGAAAAACCCTAAAAGAAACTCCAAGTAAATAAGGAAAATCTCAGAATAGATATGCATGTGATGCCAACATCGAGTTAACTTGAAAGGGTAACACCAAGTTCAACTCGTGTGTGTAATGTCTATCCTGAGAGGTGAGAACTGAAGTTTACTGGTCGTGATCTCGAGCAAATCAATCCCTCAATGAGGCTGCCAACTGCATCAGCATCTGAATGTCAGCAACTTGAGCAATCTTGGCAATCTTTGCACACTCAAACTAGCATTTAACTGACTTATAACTTTGGCGGCTCCGTGACTGAAGTGATGGCCATTATCTCTTTTGTGGCTTGATACAAATCGGTCTCAGCTTTTCTAACGAAATCATGAATTAAGACCGATTTGGTCTTGAATTCAGTCTGTGTGTACTGTACTCTGAAAAACTCGCCTATTGACTGTGAACACGGCTATATTCTGACAATTTTTCTGGAAAACTAAAAATAGCCTGCTGAGGCTAAAAATAGCCTTTCAAAGAGTTATTTTCGGCGAAAATCTGAGATATGGGTTTTGTCCAAAAAGATTCTAAGACAACCCGAGAATGTCGGCGAAATTGACTTCTACTCGACCATGCAAGGAATTTTCATTGAAAAATTAGAGCCTCGAACGATGCTCTGAGTAAATTTTCCTAAAAATTCTAGCACATGGGTTTTCTCGAGGAAGCTATTCTAAATCAACCCAGATGATTTGTTTTGCCAAAAGTCGCCAATTCTTCAAACATGCGAAAGAATTTAAGACGAGAAATAGAAGAATTTAAGACAGAAGAAAGAAGTTTTTAGTGCTCTGCTTCTGCTAAAATCGCCATCTTGTCTGAAGTCTGCTGATAATTCTGACTTGTACCTGCAAATAAAATGTTTTGATGTCTTCGCCAATGATTGTTGATGAAGAATTTGCCTTTGGTTTGCTAAAATTCGCCTTTGCTTGAGAAATACGAATTTTGACTTTGAAGATATGAATTGCCTTGAAAAATACGAATCTCCCTTGAAAATACGCCTTGTGAATGAAGAAAAACGAATTTTGCTTGAAAATACGCCTTTGCCTTTGAAGAAAAACGAATTTTGCTTGAAAAATATGAATTTCTCTTAAGAAAAACGAATTTCTCTTTAGCTTTGTGAATAATAAATGAAGATGGCGCCATGCTTAAAGAAGATGAAATTCGCATCAATCTGACAACTGCAAGATTTAAAACCTCAGCTGAAAATAGAAGCCTTCTGATTGGACCCCTTTCAGTTACACTGATACTGACTGGAAGTTCAAAAATAAATAATAATAAAATATTTATTATGCAATAGCAAAGGCGCCAAAAATAGAAAATCGCCACTCAATGCTAAAATATGCAAAATATTTGAAACTCCAGTTGACAATTAAATGAAGCTTTAGGCTTCACCGTTGGACTTCACCAATTCCGAAAAGTCATCATTTGAGCTCATAGGCGTTCATTTGCTCAAGATACTTCACTTTTTATTAACTTCCTATTTAATAGCTGACGACAAAGTCACGAATGGCCATCTTTGACACTGAATCTTGAGTGACTGGGAGATGCTGAGACTGAGCTGGAGAATTCATCGGAAAGCCTACTGAACAAGGAAGAAATGTCTGCTAGGAGACACTACTGCAAAATCCATCATTTAACCCCTTGAAAAATTAGGCGCCCCTGATTAAATTGCTTTACGGGTTCCAGACTTGGCCATTTTCCTAAACTGCCATCTGACACTTCAAACGGCTGCTGACGGCGAATGGTGAACCCTGCTGATATGAAACGAAGCTCACTGCATGCCTAGAGACATTCTGCATCCAACGACTGTATGCACGACACCTGAAAGCTGTGTTAAGGGCCTCAAAAGTAAAAGCGCCCCTGGCTCTTAGTTGCACTGGTGTCATTTTGACAAAAGTCGAACTTTCATCCAAGTACCCCACTTTGGCCTCTGATATCTGGAGCTGGGATGACCCGATTCAGGCACTATCTGTTTTAACGGACAGCCAGAAGGGCCTACAAGAGAAGTCCCTGGAGGTGACGAGGCAAGAAAATTGCTTCTAAGACCTCAAAAACTCCAGTGCGTATTTTATTTAAAATTACTGCTCCAGACTTGGCCATTTTCCGGATATCCTCATTTTGCAGTATTACACTAAAGACCTCGCACGTACGAGCGACTGCCAAATCCCGAAGGCTGACGGCTAGGCTCGTTGGATAGATAAAATGATCACGCTCAATAGTCGTGAAGACTTCGAACGCGAACGAGCTCATCTGACAGGCCTAAAGGCTAGGCACCTCTGGACTGTGGAAATACACTAAAAATCATTTGTTGGTTCGCCCGTGAAATTACGTGCTTGGTAGAATCTCTGCCACGACCACCTGGAACGTCGGATTGACAAGCAGAATGGTGTGTTGCGGAGCTAGGCTAGAGTATTACTGATGTCGTGAAGACTCTGTTTGCAAATTTCGCCATCTGGAGGGTCCTTTAAACCAGCGCCCCTAGCCTGTACTTGCACTGGGAACAAACGGAGAAGCTCAGAAACGTAAAAAACTCCATTTTAAGCTGATCTTCGGACGACTGCTACCGGAGTTCTGAAACTCGGATGACTGCGTTTGATATCTCGTTGGATAAGCAGACTAATTGTGAACAGATTGAATGTATCAGCTATCAGAAATGCCAAGATTTACCCCCTCTCCAAGATGGGCGCCCTCAGGCTAGAGGCGCGCTTTTCACTAAAAAGAGCAAATTTCTCACATTTGGAAATTTAGGAATTTCAACTTCTGTCATTATTTGCCGGAGCTGTGGGTCTCGAAAAGCTTTGCTGGATAGCTCGACGGATAGCCAGACTGATTCTGAAGAGATTGACTGGATACTTGAACATTTTAAATAAGATCTTGACCTTCATCAAGCTGGGCGCCCTTGGGCTATACTTGCACTTTCTGACTTTTCCTTTGAAAAATCTTCATAAATTGATCATTAAAAACTCTGTTTCGATCACTGAAATGACCGTGTGCAATGTAAAACGCCGTCGTGAGATGCTCCTCCATCGTGAAAACTCTATTCTGAGTCTCTGCTTCAGGCTCTGTTCAATAAAACTGACTTTGACTGACAAACTATTGACAAAAACTCCATGCTTGATATTGCCCAAAACTGTGTTTTACAACATTTTAACAAGATTTAAACTTTTAAATACAAAATACCTTGATGAAGCAAAAAATTTGGTTTGGGTACAACACGATGGATAGCTTGAAAGATGCTGAACGCAGTGGGATACACCGGTTTTCGAAAATTCTGGTATTTTACCCCTCATTTTGGGTCTCGAAGCTGGAAACCCTAATTTGACTTGCATGTATATCAAATGACCTCCGTTTGACCTCGTTTCTATTGCAGTTCACCCTGTTTGTGGTTCTGATGCGCTGGGCAGCTGCCGGAATGCACATGCTAAAAATAGTAAGTTGTTGAAGAAGTGATCATCTCGCTTTACATGTCACACCACTGCGTAGCTCTTGAAAAACCCATAAAGAATCACCCAACATGCAAACCCTAAAAATAGCCTCGGAAGACGGCTTTTGAAAAAGTCCTGATCTTGGTTTGCATGTTATATCATTGCAAAGGTCTCGAAAAACCCACAAGGAAATGCAAATATGCAAAGAAAATCTCAACATGCAAACCCTAAAAATAGCCTCTAAAGCTGAACACTGAAAGTCATCAGCTCATTTTGCATTTTATATCATCGCATAGGTTTCAGGAAACCCAGAAAGAATCTCCAGTCATGCATTGAAGAACTTCACATATACACCCTAAAATTTGCCCCGGAAGCTGAACCTGCTAAAAATAGATAGTTGTCCGTTTCAGCTCAAAATTTGCAGACGAGCAACTTGACACGTTTTGGATGTAGTGTGACTAAGAGAACTTCAAAAATGCTGAGAAAATGTCCTGAATTGCACACTTACTAAAAATAGAAAGTTGTCGAAATTTGATGAAACTTAGCTAGGAGCCTGCTGGAAGCATGCTGACAACAACGTTAGTCTCAGATTTCAATTTATTCACTTCATTTGACCTTATATTGACCAGAGAAGCGCAAACCCTAATTCTCAGACTTGGCCAAAATTTCGCGTTTAAGCTCAAAGATAGGCACATCCCGGAGAGGCAAACAGTAGAAAAGGGACAGAAAGAGAGAGAGAGAAACAAGAAAACTAACTAAAATCAAGCCAAAAGTTCAAAACAAAGCAAAAATTAGGGGGTCCCCATTTGCAATGGGGCGATGTGTGAAAAAGGTCACAACAACACGCTTTTGAACAACAATAGATTCATATGACGAAGTAGTTGAATTACTCTGAAGGACTTGTCTTTCATTGAAGACTTCTTCTATGATATCTTCTTTGCACTCTTGCTGATTTAGTGCTAGGGCAGCATTAGAACCAATCGTAAAATCACCATCATTGTCATGTGGGGAAAATGAGGCAGCAATAACACTACTCATAGGATCATCAAAAGAAGCCATTACCTTTCCCAATTTGTTGTAAAGTGCCTTGCCAAATCTGATCCAAAAACACTAATTTTCTGCCTTTGGAATTTTGACAAACACTTTGTATGCAATCTTCAATTTGCTGGTAATTGATTTCAGATTGCTTTGTCTTTGATTTGATGGATGCAAATGTTGTTCAAATGCTTGGAAATAACTTCTAAGATATGTATTCAAAGTTCTAAAATGAAGATGCAACTCTTTTTGTGTTTTTAAGTGCATATAAATGAATTTCTAAATGCAAATGCACACCTACAGCCAAGAGGTATTTTCACAAACACTTGGCATGAAAACTAACACAAAGTAATGCAATTACATGTAAAAGACATTTTGTCAAATAAATGACCAGCAAACTCCTTATATCTCCAATATGATATTGCAATGAAATATAAGTGATTACAAGCTATAGATGAAGTGCAATCAAACTTATTACAATATAGATATGACTGAAACTATCAATGCCAACTACCATACTCATGACAGCCTTACATATGCAATTTGATTGTTCATAATATGACTGTAATTACATTGCCGTGGTGCTGATTATACCAGCAAATGATCCCTAATGTAAATGAGACACTAAATGCAAAATAACTTCAGAAATGAAGAACCTGGTTTTGTAGCAGCACCCACAAATAAGCTCGTTTCT
This sequence comes from Sequoia sempervirens, assembly GCA_007258455.2. NCBI lineage: Eukaryota > Viridiplantae > Streptophyta > Pinopsida > Cupressales > Cupressaceae > Sequoia > Sequoia sempervirens. The sequence goes on from VDFB02218805.1 coordinate 57,808, forward strand.
CTTTGATGAAGCTGAATTTTTCCTTCAAGAAGGTGTGTCAACCCTTCTCTATGCCCAGCAATGCCACACAAATTTTATTGGAATTTATTGTGCCTCCAAAACTAAAATCGCCCCCTTGCCAAGAGGTCGCCCTTGGTTTGCCTGGCAACTTTTTAGAAAAATAAATACAGCAGTATTGGCTTCCAAAATTGTTATAGAAATGATTGTCTTCGCAAGAGAAAGTGATCCCTCCAATACCCACAAAGAGATGAAGCTTCAATGAAGAGTAATGAATGAAAATGCTAATCCTTCCATGGCTGGTCTGCAGATTGAAGCAAAATTACAGACCTCAAAATATCTCATGAATCTCTCCAAAAATGACCTCCAATGATTGCAATAAGTCCAATGAGAAAGACTGAAGTATCTTCCTCCACTATCCAACTAGGGTTGGTGTTGCACAACCGAAATTGGCACTTAACCAGCTAGGTTTGGTCTTTCACAAACGAAGACTGGAAAACAATAAGCTAAGCATTCAGCTTCAGCAGTGTAGTAGAAAAGTGTTTGCAACTCAAGATGTCCAAATGCATAGCCCAAGCCTCTTTTTATACTTTTTCAACCTCATCACCAAGAGACTTCTAGAAGATTCCAGAAATATTCCTTAAGTGACTTTATTACTTTATTATTTTATTATTAAGTCACTTAAGTCACTTTTTATTATTAAATTAATTAAATAATAAGTCATCCCTTTTGATATTTTATTTTATGGGAATAACTTAATAAATAATTAATTTAATAACATCTCTTGATTTAATTAAATCATCAATTAAGCTATCCTCATAAATTATCAATAATTTGGACAACTTAATTAAATAATTTAATTAAATCACCATACCTCCAATTCGGGGACATGACAGTCCTCCCTTCGCAAGATTGCTTGTCCTCAAGCAATTCACAACTGTCAATCCATCTCAACTGTCACAACATTTGATGCCCGAATTGGAGAATCAACTATGCTTGTCCACTAGCCACCTGGATCCCAAGTGAAGATCTGTGTAGTGTCCTTTTCACCACCAAGTAGTTCCTGCAGCACTAGCACATCTTGCTGAATCCACTCAATAGCTGATGTAAACCATGCCAAATATGATTGTGCAATGAAAACCCGAATAGGACAACCATCAATCAATGAAGAATCAAAGAAGATTAAGTCACCAACCAACAAGTAGATAGCTGCCCTATCATATGAAATAAGTAACCAATCCAAAGATGGGTTGTGGATGCCTTCATTACCCTCCAAGGACAACTCTTGAGTGGCTGATCCACTAAGAGTGTTATCACCAACAATATCATCCTCCTCAAAAGAATGATCAACCATTACACCACATGAAGAAACCTCAAATTGTACCAAGTCAAACTCTTCATCACTAATATTAGAAAAAAGGTCATTTTCAAATTCATCCTTTATTTGAATGAGGAGTCTTCGAATGTGATCTATCCTTTTTTGCCTTGCCATGTTGATGAGATTGACCTTTGCTTTGACTTCTTGAAGATGTTTTCTTGCATTGGCAGCCACCCACTTAGCCTCTTTGGCCTTCTTCAACCATTCTTCATTCAACATTTCGGACCTTTTCACCTCGTCAATGCCAAAATACACAAAATCAGTCCCCTTATGTTTGATATCTTCATGTCTACCAATAGGTGTAGGGCTGTCATGAAAAGAAGATATCATATCATTGGCTTGTTCATGATCACAAGCTTCCTTATTATGAGAAGGATGAGTCATCATGCTATTGTCCTGTTGACGTGGTTTTTGAGACCGCACCAACACAGAATAAAGTTTCCCAACGGATACCCTATCCTCTCTTGAACAAAGTTTCCTGCATGCTAAGATTGCGAGATAGATCATACATTTAACTCCAAGGTTCCTTAAGTGCGAATAGACTCAGTTGGCTCAATGTGATTTTGCTGGTATTTCAAGGGGACTTACACAAATGTTCGACAGTTGACAGCAGACAGTGGACTAAGGGCCTTCACGTGGTTCGAATGATTTGGCAAGTGAGCACAAGTTTCCTAATTCTAACCAGAAATGAACTGAATTTAAAAGAGTGTAGGGCCTAAGAAGTTTATGTTCTACTCTAGAGCGTGGGATACGGCGATTAATTTTCACAGACTTCAACCGAGCTCCGTTTTGCCTCACTTCGGACAGCTTCCACAGAACTGGTGCAATCTTCAGAGGAGTGACTCAAGATGTTTAGATCACGATCTAGCATGAAGACACCATCACGACGACGCATGCCAACATATAAACCACAATCGAAATTAAATTTCACAAGGTTCCAGTTGACCACGCAAGGCGAACCCACCATCAACGAGCCCGCTAGTGGTATGGACAAGCGAAGTCTTGTTCAAATCAAACACCACATTCCACAATTGCTAAATACTTGCATGAAATGAAATCTACTTTACTTTAAACTACTTCAAGATGCTACGTGAATTGGAAGGACGAAGAAGCCTCAACAACTACTCATAACAAAAAAGAAATCACCATCAATGAAAATTCTTTTATTATGAAAGCATACATGACAACTTCTTACAAAGTATCCAAAGGGAAGACTTTCCTTCCTTTTCAATCTAAACTACTTTACTTTCTACTCTATCAATTTCTCTCTACTCCTCTAAGCTCGCTCTACTTAAATCCATGAGATACAAATGAGGGGGACTCCTTTATAGTTGGCCAAGTCCAAATCCACGGCTCAGATGTTAATCGGCCTGGATGGCCCAGATTGTGCCACCTCAGCCCTAAACAACAAGATTCCTAAAACCCATAATGGAGAGTGGGTAATAAATGAGCCATTAATGTCCATCATCCTTCTAGAAGACTTCGCTTTGTAGATCGTTGCTTCACACTGTTCTCGATCTTCTTTCTTGACGTTGTTCTTCAACTTCTTCTTTGTCACTTGAGTTTCAACACTTAGCCATTTTCTTGCAACTTTTCTTTCCTTCATGTGAAACTCATAACTTTATCTTCCTCCGAATGTTGTAATATCATCATGCTTCACCACTTCAAGTCATCGTGCTCTGGCCTCCACGTTCATCCTGCAAAACAAGCAAGGAGAAGAGCATTAGAACACTTCATAATGTAAACTTAACTCACTTACCAAGATTTTCATGCTTTGATCTCCAAGCGTTCATTCAAATTCTTCATGCCTTAACCAAATTCCCAACCCATCTTGTATTCTGCCTGGCGCACTTCACTCTGATATTTCAGCCAACTCAAACTCGAGAAGAAATTCTTTCATCAGGAATTTGATCAAAAATTATCTAGGCGATCATTTTCAAATTCATCAGCCACAACACTTTATTTCAACAACATCATTTATTCCTTGCCTTAGAAATTTTTTCAAATTTCCCTTAGGAAATTCATCAATCCTGTGCCCATCAAAAATCTCCATCCTGAAGGCCTCAACGAAGCATGGAAGACTTTAAAATCAACTCCTCATCGATAATCTTCGATACCCAGAAGAAAATTTCCTTCAGAACGCGTCGAACTCATGGGTGCACAACGAACGGGTTCATTTAATTTTCTTGAATTTTGCACCTTGAAAAAAATAATTTTTTAACAAATTTGATTCCGTTCTTCATATCTGTGAAGATCCTGTTGCTCTGACTTGAGAAATTTTTGTTCCTGTACTGCCAACATCTTCTGACTTCATCACTAGAAAAATTCACTCGGACTTCAGGAAAATTCATCACTTCACCAGACTTAGGCGTTTTTCTTCTAAGGAAAATTTCTTTGCCTTAGAAATTTTTTTGAATCACTCAGCAATTTTGAAAATTTTTCCTTAGAAATTTTTATTCACCTTCAATCACTCTGCCTGTGGTGAGGAAAATTTTATTTTGCTTCACTTGGAAAATTTTCCTTGAAGGCGCATATCACGCCCAACATGTCTTGTTCATATTTCCATCACCTTGTATTTTACTTCAACTTAAAAGGCATTTTAAACTTAGAACTCCAACGCCTTAGCAACATTCACCCTTTATTCTTATCAACTTGGGCGCATATTCATCTCATCCTTGGAAAAAATTTCAACACCTAACACTATCAACGCCCAGCAAGTTTGTTTTAACTTCACCACCCTAGGCGTATATGATACTTGAAGAAGAAAATTGATCATGCCTTGTACTTTGCTTCACCACCCTCAAGGTCTACCTAGGCGCATAGCATACTTCATGGAGAACATATTAAATTCCAACGCCTAGGCAATATTTTCTAACACCTTGGCACTTACCACCTTGGGCACACATAGCACATATAGAGGAGAATAATAACCACGCCTTAGGAAAAATTAGCACTTTCAACGCCTTGGCAATTATCCCTCACCAACTTTGCCTTGTTTACTACCTTTCACCCCACACTTATTCTTTACTTGGCGCATTCAAAGGGGGTAGAGGAAAGTCAACGTCATTTGTCTTCTTCCCAGCTTGCATGGCGCATATTATACTTGCTAGAGGATGGGCGCATTTTGAAGGGGGTGGAGGATGAAGACTTGTTGACCAGCTTGACTTTGCCTTATTTTTGTCTTAACATGCCCTCTTTTGGGTGCATTTCAGCATGAGAGGACGACGAGTTTCTCACTTAGAAACTTTTTGGATTTGCTTGCATGTGAGGGGCGCATTTTAGCATAGGTGATGGATAAACATCTTTGACTTCCCCTTTTGACTTTCTTCTAGCTTCCCAAGCATGGGCGCATTTTGCCATAGGAGGAGGATAAAGTTTTATACTTAGAAAATTTTTGCTATCAACCCTCTTCCTTGGGCGCATTTCACCATAGGAGGTGGATGAAACTTGTACTTAGAATATTTTGAACATGCTACTTCCTTGAGCTGGGCGCATTTAGCTATGTGTGCAGGATGAAATGCTTGCCTTAGAATTTTTTTATGCTTCTACTCCACCAACTTGGGTGCATTCTGAGGTGGCAAGAGGATGAACTCAGACTTAGAAAAATTTTGCCTGCCACTACCTTGAGCTGGGCGCATTTTGGCATGAGAGTAGGATGAACTTTTCATGCCTTAGCCATTTTTTTCTTCATTTTCGCCAGTTCTTCCATACCTTACTATTTATAGTAAGTCCTTCAATTCTTGCATCTCTGAAGCTCAGAATGATTTGAAATTTCAAACACTGCATCCTCACGACCTTGTTACCTTGTTGACACTGCTATTTTTAGTTGGCCTGCTATTTTTAGCCCGTTTCTGAAGGTGATTTGCTATAAATAGTAATCAGCTGTTTCCTATGCAGTCTCCACAAAATGATTGACTGAATGGAATATATGCTTCCTCACCATCGCGGGACCTCGCTCACGTGAATGGGCGATGCAATCCCATCTCTATTTTTAGCCTCAAGCTGTTTTTACTATACAGGGTGTCATTTGACTTGAAATTTTACCAACAGATAGCAAGGATGCTGACAAGGTGGTTTGCACCGGTTTCTAAAATTCGACTTTTACCCCTCTTTTCAAGTCCCTAAGCCGGAACCCTAATTGCTCTGATGCATCAAATGATCTCTGTTTGTCCTCTTTTCTGTTGCATTGCGATCAGCTCGTGATTCTGAAGTGCTGGGAGGCGGCTGCTGGGATGCACCTACCAAAATAGTAAGTTCCTTACTGAGTGATCATCTCTATTTGCATGTCACATCACGCGTAGCTCTCGAAAAACCCATAAGGAATCATCCGACATGCAAAGAAAACCCTGACATGCAAACCCTAAAAATAGCCTCGGAAGGCTGAACTCTGAAAGTTGTCGTCTCACTGCATGTTATAACATGCGAAGGTCTCGAAAAACCCATGGAATATCCAAACATGCAAGGAAACTTTGCCTAAGCCCCGAAATTTGTCCCTAAGCCGAACTAAAAATAGAAAGTTGTCCATTTCAGCTCAAATTTTGCACATGAGCAAATGGCTGTTTTCTAAATGCAATGTGACAGTCGGAATTTAAAATGCTGACGGATTGCTCTGTAATTGCGACTTACTAAAAATAGTAAGCACCAGAATTTGATGAGAATTAATGAGAACATGGAGCATGCGACAACAGTGTTAAACTCTTTTCAATTTATTCACTTCGTTCAACCTCGAATTGACCAAAAGACTCAAAACCCTAATTTTCAGACTTGGTCAAAATTTCACATTTAAACTCAATGGCGGGCACGTCCCCCAGAAGGCAGACCATGGAAAAGAGACAGACAAAGAGAGAGAGAGACAAAAACCAAGGCCAAAAAGACCGGAATGGAGCAAAAATTAGGGGTCCCCATCTCGAATGGGGTGATGTGTGAAAAGGTCACAACATCTGGCATCCCCACGGGAAAGTGTTGAAAAACACTTTAAGAATTGAACCTTGATTAAATCTTCCTCAAACCATAATACAGAAGGATACTTACTCAAAAGGGGAGAAGAATCCGATATTGGATCAAAACACTTTTATCCAGGACCCTGTGAGTGTGTGCATTCGTTCCATCTCTAAACCATCTCGACTTCCGGAATTGGCCGCAGCAAGTTATACAAATATCTTAACTTCAAAAGCATCCTGGATATTGCCTCGCTGCCAGTCAGGCGTCCATAGCCCCGACGAGGTTATCGTTACAATTCTCACGAATATTGCTCCACTGCCGGCCGGGCGTCCATAACCCCGGTGGAGTTACTCGTATGTTCCCAAAACCAATATTTCATAATATTTTCTTTTTTTTTCACTTTTCATTCTTTTCTTTTGATATTTCTTTTAAGCACATTTTCTTTTCTTCATTTGATTTCTCTGTCAATTCCTTGATTGGCTAGCAGGCAATGAAGCCTCCAATGGGTTTGAGAATTGTAGTGGCGCTGAAGCAAGATGTAAAATTTTCACCTGCCAAGACCTTTCCCAAGAAGCCAAAATGACTCAGAGTGGAGATAGATGATGTATTTAGGATCTTTAGACTCGTGTGTTAAGATACAATAACGGGTTAACCTCCTGAAACGAGTTTAATCCAAACTGGATGATGACAAGGGGAAAACAACCTTAGCCTTTTCAAAATTTGCACAAACTCCAGTGGAAAGAAACCACATTGTGAAAGTAAAACCCACCATTACCCCATTCGCAATGAAAAACCCTAAAATCCTTGCCCATTCCAAACCAAAACCACTCGAGTGGACAACTCAAGGGAAGAACGCCAAACCAAAAACCCAAAGGGCAACAAACCAAAACCAAAATGAGACAAACCGAAAAGCAAGGAAAAGCAACGAGAAAGCAAAACCTAATCTAACTATGTTACAAGATAGGCTCTCGGAGAGAACCTAGGGTTGGAAATAATGCTTGAAGAATTTCCCATCGTCTGGCAATGGGATATCCCCTCCTGTTCGTGTCCGTAACTTAAATGCATCATCTCCCAAGATCTCAGAAGCTTGACAAGGGTCCAACCATGATTTGTCGATCCGTCTGTTCACCTCTCCTTGATGCTTAGCCAAACTTTCCAAAGCTTCATTCCTTTTCTCTTCCAAGTGTATTAACTGAGAGAACCTTTCTCTCTTATTAACTCCTCCACATTCTTTCTCTAAAGTGACTTGTTGAGTCATCTTTGGGACTTGCTCCATGTAGATCTCGCTCATGGGACCTGTACTCTCTGAATGGAAAGCCTCGTGAATGGGTAATGATAAGTCTTTGATAGGGACACTTTCTGCATCTTGCTTTACACCTTTTAACATAGAATCTCCGAACATCTCCTCATTCTCATTCCCACTTGAATCATTTTCAATCAACACTTCAGTGGAGGCAGGCGTATCTTCTAAAAGCTTTTCTTCTTTCGAGCTCTGCAGTATGAGGACTTCTTTCCTAATGGGCTTATATGAACCCAAATCAGTTTCCACGAACAAAACATCACTACTTTCACCACATTCTGTGATCATCAATTTGAGTCGTGGTGTACTTTCAATTTTTATCTGATTTGGAACTCCTCTCCAAGGCAACCACATGCGGGAGAAGTCAGTCGCAATGTATCCATTCAATTTTCTGGCCCAATCTCTGCTTAGCAACATTCCGTACCCATCGGGTATATCCACAACTGATACATCGATGCGACTCTGAATTCTGGGATCCGCCGCTAGCTGCATATGGATATTACTTAACTCTCCTACAACTGGAACTTCAGTCTTATCCAACTGAGTCACTTTCTTGTTTGTCTGGAGTGGAATTATACCTAACGCCTGACATACCTTCAAAGGCATGACATTACTTGATGCACCAGAATCGATCAAACAATTATGCAATAACCTTCCAAAAATTCTAACTGAAACAAGAAATGGGGCTGGCTCATCCCTCCCGTGATAAAATACCACTGGCTTCTTCCTTTCATTTGCTGAGGCATTCTTACAATCATCTTCTTTATTCGATTGAACTTGGTTACCTTGAGCAACATCTTTTAGATTCTGCATTTGCTCTTGTTTTTGCTTTTGCTCCGCAGGAATATTGAACCTAACTTTCCTTTTATCTTCAATCCTCGACTTTTCAGGAGCGTTTGAAGAACCTTGTGCCATACCTATAAAGTTTTGAGGCTGCTGTGGAGCCTCCCAAGTGTCAAATGGCGCATGAGGCATCTCTTCTACCATATTCGTGTCCTGCGCTGGACGAGACTGAGTGACAGCAGGAGGATTTCTTGGCACACTGGTTGCTTCTTGGGACGTACTCCTCACAATGGGTGTTTCATACACACTTCCCAGAATTGTATCTCTGACCTCTGAAATCTTCATTAGCTCATGTAAGGGGAGACTAACCTTCATCTTTTTGAATTCTTCTAGCACGTAAGAGCCAAGTCTTTTCACGTCCTCTCTAGGAAGACTCTCCTTCTGTCTTAGCCCAACTTGATGAACTGGCTGCTGAATAACTTGTTGTCCACTTCCACCTTGCGTTGCACTCTGCCGTCTGTGCTCTGGAGAATCTCTAGGTAAACCTGGGTTGTTGCTCGCATTGGGGTGCGGTGGAGTTGTAAAATTATTTGGAGGTACTAATGACGTCAGTGGCTTCTTTTGATGATAATTCCTCTGATACACTTTGGGAGCTTCACCTCTAGTAGTCTGAAGAGCTTGTACCTCCCTTCTTCCTTCTACCAAGACACTGTTGTTGAGAGGCGGAAAAATATAACCATCTCTATGAAGAGGCTCTTCTGGTGATGCATACGTGGCATGAACTTCTGACGGTATTTGAAACTCTGGCATCCCCACGGGAGCGTTTGCTGAAGCTGATGGAAATTGGTGATTAACTGATGGAGGCGTGTAACTCTGAAATTCAGGTGGGAAATTGCAATCTTCTATTATCAATGCTTGATCATATCGGGCCGCTGGGACTAACTCATATCCTGTAATTGGAAGGTTTTCTGTGGCCTCCGTTGTCATGTCCCCATCCTAGTCAGCACAGCTGGTGACGAGGTTAGCCTATCATTTGATCCTCGTAGGCTGACAGGAGTGTTCAGAGGATCCTTTTTGGCAGTTGCTCAGTGTTGGTTAGCTCCAGTTTGCAGTGTCGCTTTGGGCCTTCGCAGAATCTTCCCGAGTTCTTTTCAGAGAACTTTCTATTTTTAGAAAGTTAGGTCAGGCGGAAGCTGCTATTTCGGGCAGGGCACCTGGTGCACTTTATCAGCTCAGATTCGACCCAGTTCAGCAGATGGTTGATTTGACGGAGAAATAAGGAGTAATTAATGGATTATTAAATATTTAATAATTTGACTTTATTATAAAGTCACTTTATTGAAATATTAAAGTATTTAATTAATTGGCTCAATTATAAAGTATTTAATTATACTTTATAATATATTATTATAATGTGACTTAATGAGTATTTAATGCTCATTAAAAGTGGACGCCAATTATTTAATCATTTCTCCTAAGTTCAAAAGTGAAAATTAAATCATTTATTTAAATGATTATTTTAATGAAGGATTAGGTCGAACTTTTCAAGAGAGAATATATTACTCTTCACAGGCAAAATCGAACTATCTTGTTTATTATTCAATTTTGTCTTCTGAGCATCTGAGCATTGGAGTTTGCAAACCCTAGGGTTTCTGGCGAACATCGTTTCTGGAGAACGTAACCTCTTCAGAGATCAGGCATACTGAGGCTGTGAGATACCAGCTGAAGATTGCACTTGGTGATTTCATCCAGAAGTCACAGATTGAGCTTAATCATTTAATCAGACAGAGATTCATCAGTATTCAGCAGAGATCATTCATCTTCCATCAGAGGCGACTTCATCCATTTCCATTCATCTGAGTTCTGGCACAAATTTCAAGAATCCGTACTGTTCATTAATTGCTGTACTTGGCCGTACCAGCAAGGCCGTACTTCTTTGTTACTGAAGGAACGCCTTCCATCTTCAGTTTCTGGCAAGTGGGATAGGGACGCAGTGACTACTGGAGATCTTTGCATGGGGATTTGAGCTCGAGATTCTTCTCATTAATTCTGGCCGTACCTTCTTATTATTGCTGCAGCCGCCATTACAAGAAAACCAGGTTTTTCCAATAAATTTTCCAGCATTGTTTCCTGTGTTCAGTTTCTGACTCTGTAAAAGCTCAAATAATATAATATAATGAAGCGCCTTAGTTCTTGAGCAAGTTTTGGAACAATAAATGCTTTTATGTATTTTTTATGAATTTATTTGCATTTATAAGCAAAATCGCATTTTTACATTATTGTCAAAAACCCTTCAAAATCACAAAAACACCAAAAATTGCAAAAACGACAAAAAAATCAATTAGGGTTTGAACAGAGAACCACCAGGGTTCTGACATCCGTTTTCCTTGTTTCGCTTTTGAGAATACCAGCCACAATTTGGAATTCGTGGCATTGAAGCTCAGAGTGCTGGTTCGTGTTATGTAACCTACACCATCCTGATGCGGCACTTTCGGCCATATAAATTCTATCTGCAGGACGGTTTTCAGGAGGTGGCGGATTGTCTAATGGCGACGAAACACCTCCATTGTTGGGCCCTGTATTCCAAGACCTCCTATGAAATCCCTGATTGTTATTCCTATACCCATGACTGTTTTCATGATTGTATCCTTGATGGGTATCTTGATGACTTGGAGGATTATTATGATACCCTCGGTTAGCACCTTGGTGTGCCTGATAATTTCGTGGCATAGTTTGCGTCTGATTATTTTGACTTTTGAGGTGAGTCACCTCGGCGGACAGCCTCTTCACTTGTTCTATTAAATCTTTTATTTCATCTTTCTCCTCTGGAGTTTTAAATCTCTACATTTTGAGTCTTCAATGGACCTTCATTTATCAACCCACAATCTAATTCTTCACCCAATGAAACATCACAAGAAGACTTATCTTCATGTAGCTGCTCCAAGTTGTCTTCCATCATCACTTGCTCTTCTTTACTCTTGAAGTCCTCATGAAGTGTCTTGTGCTCCGCATCTTCCACTATGTGATTCTCCTTAGGACCAACAACAAGTTGATCACTAGCTGCTGAAAATTCACCATGGAGACTTTTAGATGTCTCCCCATATTTCTTCATCCTCTTGTTCCATTCTTCAGCTATTTTATTCATCCTTTTCAAGCTTTGTTCTTGTTGTTCTAGCAAGGCATTCAATATGTCATTCACCCTTAACTGCTCACATGTCATTGGACTTCTTACTTGCTTGTGATAATATTCCGGATCCTCCATATACTCAACAAATGAAAGGTCATTTTTGATCCATTGTGGAAGTGCACGGTATTCTTGGAAAGCAATCTCTATTTCTTCTTTGGACACCATTTCTTAACCAATAGAAATTCTGATCTGCAATAAAGTAGCTGAAACAAAGTGCAATCTACCCAACAGGCCGGCAAGATTCTTGGCTCTGATACCACTGTAAAGTGCCTTGCCAAATCTGATCCAAAAACACTAATTTTCTGCCTTTGGAATTTTGACAAACACTTTGTATGCAATCTTCAATTTGCTGGTAATTGATTTCAGATTGCTTTGTCTTTGATTTGATGGATGCAAATGTTGTTCAAATGCTTGGAAATAACTTCTAAGATATGTATTCAAAGTTCTAAAATGAAGATGCAACTCTTTTTGTGTTTTCAAGTGCATATAAATGAATTTCTAAATGCAAATGCACACCTACAGCCAAGAGGTATTTTCACAAACACTTGGCATGAAAACTAACACAAAGTAATGCAATTACATGTAAAAGACATTTTGTCAAATAAATGACCAGCAAACTCCTTATATCTCCAATATGATATTGCAATGAAATATAAGTGATTACAAGCTGTAGATGAAGTGCAATCAGACTTATTACAATATAGATATGACTGAAACTGTCAATGCCAACCACCATACTCATGACAGCCTTACATATGCAATTTGATTGTTCATAATATGACTGTAATTATATTGCCGTGATGCTGATTATACCAGCAAATGATCCTTAATGTAAATTAGACACTAAATGCAAAATAACTTCAGAAATGAAGAACCTAGTTTTGTAGCAGCACCCACAAATAAGCTCGTTTCTCTTTGATGAAGCTGAATTTTTCCTTCAAGAAGGTGTGTCAACCCTTCTCTATGCCCAAAAATGCCACACAAATTTTATTGGAATTTATTGTGCCTCCAAAACTAAAATCGCCCCCTTGCCAAGAGGTTGCCCTTGGTTTGCCTGGCAACTTTTTAGAAAAATAAATACAGCAATATTGGCTTCCAAAATTGTTATAGAAATGATTGTCTTCGCAAGAGAAAGTGATCCCTCCAATACCCACAAAGAGATGAAGCTTCAATGAAGAGTAATGAATGAAAATGCTAATCCTTCCATGGCTGGTCTGCAGATTGAAGCAAAATTACAGACCTCAAAATATCTCATGAATCTCTCCAAAAATGACCTCCAATGATTGCAATAAGTCCAATGAGAAAGACTGAAGTATCTTCCTCCACTATCCAACTAGGGTTGGTGTTGCACAACCGAAATTGGCACTTAACCAGCTAGGTTTGGTCTTTCACAAACGAAGACTGGAAAACAATAAGCTAAGCATTCAGCTTCAGCAGTGTAGTAGAAAAGTGTTTGCAACTCAAGATGTCCAAATGCATAGCCCAAGCCTCTTTTTATACTTTTTCAACCTCATCACCAAGAGACTTCTAGAAGATTCCAGAAATATTCCTTAAGTGACTTTATTACTTTATTATTTTATTATTAAGTCACTTAAGTCACTTTTATTATTAAATTAATTAAATAATAAGTCATCCCTTTTGATATTTTATTTTATGGGAACAACTTAATAAATAATTAATTTAATAACATCTCTTGATTTAATTAAATCATCAATTAAGCTATCCTCATAAATTATCAATAATTTGGACAACTTAATTAAATAATTTAATTAAATCACCATACCTCCAATTCGGGGACATGACATTTGTCAAGCATAATCTCCAAATTACCTACAAAGAAACTTGTGTAACCTTTACCTGAAGCCACAATTGATTCAATATGTTGGAATCTATCCTCTTCATCGCTGGTCCAAACGTCTTGGGCTGACTTATCTTCTTTACTGTTATCACAGAATCTAGCAGCGCTCGTTCCACGAATAACCCCCTACGAAACTTGTCCGTTTCCTAGGTTCGTGAAGTTCAAGCACGCAAAATGAGGTGATTTTCAAGCCACCTTGAAATGCATTCCAAAGCCTCAAACAGTCAGTTTGAGCATCCCCCTATGTTCGCCTTGCGAAGACCTTCGAAACGAGCCACTTCGCGAAGTCTCACTGTTCATACTTAGTTAAATTGTGAATTACACAATTGCATTGAATTACGCAATTGCACCGAAAAAGTGCGCTCCTGCTCAGAAGCCAAAAATTCGCTGAGTGTTGAAAGTGCAGGGGCGCTTAAAATCAGCACCCCTGCATAAAAGTGATTTTGTCAAAATATGTAAGAGCACTGGAAAAGTGCGCTATTACACTTTGTGTCTAGACTTAGTCATATTTTGCTCAGGCGCACTTCTTCATGTCTTTTACATTTTTCGCTTATCGTGCCACTTTTTATGCCTCAATTAATTTGGCAACTTGAGTTAGGTTTTTGTGTTTCTCATTCACTTAAAAGTGATTTTATTGTTTCATTTTCATTGTTTGTTGTCTTCAAACTTCATTCCTTCTTGTTGGGCGAAATCTTCTCAAGCTGCAAAACACGTTTTTGGAGAAATCTGAAGTTCCTCTTCAACCAAGTTTTCGCCTCTCTTTTTGGTAAGTTATTTTTCTTACCTCTCTCTTTTCTATTCGTTTTTAAGTTTGTTTTAAGTACATTTTAATGGTTTGTAAATGCGTTTTTCCTTATTTCTTCGCATGTTTTTCCTCTTACCCTAATCGCGTTTTGGAACATCATCACACAATTAAGCTTCCATCGTTTGTTTTGGCGTGGCTTTCTTCTTTAAATGCGTTTTTCTCCTTTCGCTTATACTCCCACATTTTTATATCTGCTCACATTGTCCTTCTTGATGATTCTATGCGAGCAATGAAAGAAACTCTCGTTTTGTGAGTAAAATGGCATGGTTTTTTGTTCACTTGTAAAGTGACGGTGAAAGCAAAGTCAAATATAATCCAATACAGGTCGCCAAATGTTGACTTCAAGCGTTCCACTCTTCAAAAACCCCAAGCGTTGTTTTCAAATGTCTTTACACATCGCCCTTTTGTGTTCAAACCTAATGGTGTTGAAGGTTTTCATTCCTTATACTTGCTTGAAATTCCTTTCAAAAGAAAGTGTCAAAGCGTTGTTTTTCAGCGCCCTGACATAATGCAATTTTTCCTAACACTCTAAGGGCAGGAGTGCTGTTTTTCAGCGCCCCTGCATCAAAGCCAGTTTCCTTCAAAATGCAAGGGCGCTGATACACTTTTCACAAATTTTCCATGAAACACTTCAAACTTGCCAGTTTCGTCCCGAACCTCGCTCCTTCCACTTTGTGCATCGTTTTGTGTACCTTGTCATCCGCTTCATGCTTGCTCATCGTCGTTGCTCATCTCACGCATTCCCATGTTGTTTAACGACTAATGTTTGTTCTGACTCCACATCTTGCAGTCTCTTTTCAAGATCCTCAAAGTTGATTGATCAAAGATTCAGTTGCTCTCAGATGACTGCCAGAAAACCTCCGTCTTTTTCAAAAGCAAAAGGCAAAATGAAATATAAATATCAAGGTGTCTATCCGCCAACTGTAGTGATCTCCAAGGTGGAAGAAATAAAAGACACAGAGGTTGGTCATCAAGACTTGGTTGATTTTGTAGATCAAACTGAGAAGAAGCCTCTTCCTAATCCGATGAGAGCAATTGTACACAATAACTTGCAGTTGGTAGCTATGTTCCCTACTGTTGCACACAATACAGAATTTGTCCTTCAAGTGGCATCTCACTACATCAGGGAAAGCAAAAGTGTGATTGATTCTGTAGTGTCCTTGGCAAAATTTGACCCTATTTTCACCTTTTCATGCCTTGAACATTTCGTCATACATTTGTCTTGCAAAGTCTGTACTTGCTGATTGTAGTAATCTTTTGATGTTTTTGATGTCAATGACGATAATATGAATCCAATGAGCTTAAATAAACAAGTGCAGCTTGCCGTTATGAAATAAGAGCCCAATGCAATACTTCCCTTTGCTTTTTGAATGACCATAAGTGACTACAATTGGCTACAATTGTTTACCTACAGCTAGTAGACATTTCTACAAACACTTATCATCCATACTAAGAGATGCATCTACTTAGAATGATAGCTACAGCAACTTAGATAATTTGACAAACACTTGGCATACAAACTCGGAGATGAAACCATGCATCTACAGCCAAGGCATTATGTCAAACACTTATCATGCAAACTAGTTATGCAAATAGTAAGCTACAGCCTTTAGACATTATGTCAAACAGTTGACATGCAAAGTCCAAACTTCATTAATATAATTTTGAGATGAACTTCAACTGAATACAATGCTAATATGAATGATTGCTGCACTAAGGAAGATGACTGAATTGTCATTACAATTTCAACTATGCAAAGCCTACATGCTGCGATTTGTCTTCAGACTTATTACAAGGCATAAATAAGCAAATACAATGCAAGGAACCTGACATAGAAGGCTGATAATAATTGCAGATGATTGGCAGACTGTAGATGACCTAAACAGCAATTTATGAAGTCTTCAATATCTAGAAAGAAGCCTCCAAGAGTGCCGCCCCTGCTCCTGACTTGCAGCCCTCAAAATAAATACATGGAAGCCTGGAAACTCCTCCAATCTGTACCCAAAATTGTTGCCAAGATTCAAGGGAAAGATTGCTCCAATACCCACCAACATTCATCCTCCCAAGAGTGAGATATGAATAAAATCATCCAAATGTACTGTTCACGGCACTGTAGCGGCACTGTAGCAGCTGGGTGAAAATTTACAAAATCTTCCACACAAACCCCCCAACTGAACTTTATCAACTTCCTCCAATTTGATCACTGAAAATTAACATTAAATCTGCAATGAAGTCCAAATTGAGAAGTCTGAAGTAACTCCTCCAAATTCCAAACTAGGGTTGGTGTTTCACAACCGAAATTGGAAGTAACCAGCTAGGTTTGGTCTTTCACAAACGAAGACTGGAAAACAATAAGCTAAGCATTTAGCTTCAGCAGTGTAGTAGAAAGGTGTATTCAACTCAAGATGTCCAAATGCATAGCCCAAGCCTCTTTTTATACTTTTTCAACCTTATCACCAAGAGACTTCTAGAAGATTCTTGATTATTCCTTAAGTGACTTTATTATTTTATTATTTTATTATTAAGTCACTTAAGTCACTTTTTATTATTAAATTAATTAAATAATAAGTCATCCCTTTTGATATTTTATTTTATGGGAATAACTTAATAAATAATTAATTTAATAACATCTCTTGATTTAATTAAATCATCAATTAAGCTATCCTCATAAATTATCAATAATTTGGACAACTTAATTAAATAATTTAATTAAATCACCATACCTCCAATTCGGGGACATGACAGTCCTCCCTTCCCAAAGATTGCTTGCCCTCAAGCAATCCGCACTGTTAATCCAACTCGACTGCCAAAACATCTGATGCCCGAATGGAGAATCCACTGCACCTGTCCACTAGCCACCTGGATCCCAAACCTGTATATCTGACTCACCATGTTGACTCCAAAGACTGTGCTGGTGTGCCTCAAATGTCATATCCGAAAGTCCCTCCATCTCAACACCCATGGACTTCCACTTTGCAAAGTCATCAAGACCTCCCTTGGAAAGCAACTGCAATTTCCCTAACTCACTATCAGGAGTGAGAAGGATACTACCATGAATGCCATCCACTCCCTGAAAAGAAGTTGAACCCATACTGACATCCAATGTGCATGTCCTAGAAGAAATCAACTCCTTAACAAAGCTAACAAGGTGGTCACGATCTGAAAGAAGGTTCAAATAATTTGTCTTCATTATCTCCATACCTTCTTTGACAACTTGCAAATCATCAAGAGAAGACTCTGCTCCAATCCCCTTTTGTCTTCTCTCTAACTGAACTGCCCACAAATGTTCCTCAATTCTTTTGTGCATCTTGTCATGATGAGATAGGGCTGCAATAATATCATCCTCCTTCATCTTCAGCTTAGTCTCCAAGCTACGAACAACTTCAACCTCATATGAAGAAGTCTCAACCTGTTCTTGTTTCCTCTTGCCTGAAACCAAGCACATCTCATCATCCTCCTTAGAAGAACATGTATTTTTAGATTCAAGAAGTCTTCTAATGTTGTCAATCCATTCTTTCCTTGAAATGTTAATGAGAGTGACCTTTGCTTTGACTTTTTGAAGATGTCTTCTTGCATTGGCAGCCACCAACTTAGCCTCTTGGGCTTTCCTCATCCATTTTTTGATCATCTCTTCAGACCTCCTTACTTCTTCTATGCCAAAATAAACAAAATCAGTCCTTTTTTGCTTGATGTTTTCATGTCCAACAATTGGTGTATGGCTGCCATCCATGGTTGCTATCATGTCATTGGCTTGATCATGAACCAAGGCTCCTATCTCTTGAGAATGATGTGACATCATGCTGCTGTCTTCAAACCAATCTGTAATCATATCATGCCATTGTAGAGTGTCACCTTCATTACGTATAGTTGAATCACTTGTGGCTGCTCCACCAAGTAAAGGATCAACTATCTCAAACACCTCTACATTTTGAATCTTCAATGGATCTTCATTTATTAAACCACAATCTGATTCTTCACTCAATGAAACGTCACAAGAAAACTTATCTTCATGTAGCTGCTCCAAGTTGTCTTCCATCATCACTTGCTCTTCTTTACTCTTGAAGTCCTCATGAAGTGTCTTGTACTCCGCATCTTCCACTATGCGATTCTCCTTAGGACCAACAACAAGCTGATCACTAGCTGCTGAAAATTCACCATGGAGACTTTTAGATGTCTCACCATATTTCTTCATCCTCTTGTTCCATTCTTCAGCTATTTTCTTCATCCTTTTCAAGCTTTGTTCTTGTTGTTCTAGCAAGGCATTCAAGATGTCATTCATCCTTGACTGCTCACATGTCATTGGACTTCTTGCTTGCTTGTGATAATATTCCGGATCCTCCATATACTCAACAAATGAAAGGTCATTTTTGATCCATTGTGGAAGTGCACGGTATTCTTGGAAAGCAATCTCTATTTCTTCTTTGGAGACCATTTCTTAACCAACAGAAATTCTGATCTGCAATCAAGTAGCTGAAAGCCTGAAACAAGTGCAATCTACCCAACAGGCTGGCAAGATTCTTGGCTCTGATACCACTGTAGTGTCCTTGGCAAAATTTGACCCTATTTTCACCTTTTCATGCCTTGAACATTTCGTCATACATTTGTCTTGCAAAGTCTGTACTTGCTGATTGTAGTATTCTTTTGATGTTTTTGATGTCAATGATGATAATATGAATCCAATGAGCTTAAATAAACAAGTGCAGCTTGCCGTTATGAAATAAGAGCCCAATGCAATACTTCCCTTTGCTTTTTGAATGACCATAAGTGACTACAATTGGCTACAATTGTTTACCTACAGCTAGTAGACATTTCTACAAACACTTATCATCCATACTAAGAGATGCATCTACTTAGAATGATAGCTACAGCAACTTAGATAATTTGACAAACACTTGGCATACAAACTCGGAGATGAAACCATGCATCTACAGCCAAGGCATTATGTCAAACACTTATCATGCAAACTAGTTATGCAAATAGTAAGCTACAGCCTTTAGACATTATGTCAAACAGTTGACATGCAAAGTCCAAACTTCATTAATATAATTTTGAGATGAACTTCAACTGAATACAATGCTAATATGAATGATTGCTGCACTAAGGAAGATGACTGAATTGTCATTACAATTTCAACTATGCAAAGCCTACATGCTGCGATTTGTCTTCAGACTTATTACAAGGCATAAATAAGCAAATACAATGCAAGGAACCTGACATAGAAGGCTGATAATAATTGCAGATGATTGGCAGACTGTAGATGACCTAAACAGCAATTTATGAAGTCTTCAATATCTAGAAAGAAGCCTCCAAGAGTGCCGCCCCTGCTCCTGACTTGCAGCCCTCAAAATAAATACATGGAAGCCTGGAAACTCCTCCAATCTGTACCCAAAATTGTTGCCAAGATTCAAGGGAAAGATTGCTCCAATACCCACCAACATTCATCCTCCCAAGAGTGAGATATGAATAAAATCATCCAAATGTACTGTTCACGGCACTGTAGCGGCACTGTAGCAGCTGGGTGAAAATTTACAAAATCTTCCACACAAACCCTCCAACTGAACTTTATCAACTTCCTCCAATTTGATCACTGAAAATTAACATTAAATCTGCAATGAAGTCCAAATTGAGAAGTCTGAAGTAACTCCTCCAAATTCCAAACTAGGGTTGGTGTTTCACAACCGAAATTGGAAGTAACCAGCTAGGTTTGGTCTTTCACAAACGAAGACTGGAAAACAATAAGCTAAGCATTTAGCTTCAGCAGTGTAGTAGAAAGGTGTATTCAACTCAAGATGTCCAAATGCATAGCCCAAGCCTCTTTTTATACTTTTTCAACCTTATCACCAAGAGACTTCTAGAAGATTCTTGATTATTCCTTAAGTGACTTTATTATTTTATTATTTTATTATTAAGTCACTTAAGTCACTTTTTATTATTAAATTAATTAAATAATAAGTCATCCCTTTTGATATTTTATTTTATGGGAATAACTTAATAAATAATTAATTTAATAACATCTCTTGATTTAATTAAATCATCAATTAAGCTATCCTCATAAATTATCAATAATTTGGACAACTTAATTAAATAATTTAATTAAATCACCATACCTCCAATTTGGGACATGACAGATTCTTCTGGGCACGAGATTTTAAGACTCGACCCTGACTTCTTTGATATTGTGTTTAAAGTTCCTCAAATGGAGAAGTACATTGACATCTCTATACAAAAAGCACAAGTCTTTGATGTTGATCCCAACAAGGCTAAAAACCTAATAAATACCCAATGGTTGAAGAAGCCTAGACAATCTGTTTCCAGATGGCCAAAGGGACTCTTGTGAAGTGATTTCAAAGATGATGTCAAAGATATGATCACATTTTTAAGCAGAGTGAAAGGCTTGCCTGAATCATCCACTTTTCATGATTGGATGTATGAATACATCAGGATTATAAGAAGACAAAAAGTGCATATTGACTAGGGCAAGCAGATCAGTGATGAAATACATGAGGAACTGATCAATGCACCTTCTACATTAAAATTCTATATGACTTCTTACCTGGTGTACGCAACAGCTGTAATGAGGCAATTTCCAGGTCTATCCACAAAAGGGAATCGGATGCTTGTACCTGTGTATAAATTCTTCTATCAACTGGAATTGAAGGAAAGCTTCCATCATTTCAGGCGGGTTATTGATGCTTTCTTCACACCTTTGCTTTTCAATTTTGATCCAGCTCTTGAGAGGAGAAGGGTATCTGATGAGGCCTATAAGGCGGTAAGTAAAGTTGGATGCTTATTTCTACAATTCCCAACATTTACTTATTTGAGAGTAGGGTGCTACACTGGCTGCCCTTACATGCTGCCGCGATATCCTTCGAACAAGTAGGTTCCCATGGAGATGTGCAGATAGCTGATTTCAGTGCATAAAGAACGAAGAAGTAATCACAAGCGTGGATTCAAGTTCCCACTGACAATCGGCAAATATACTATCCCAACTGTACAGAAAGCCAAATTTGTTTATGCTGAGATGCAAATCATGACAATCAAGACCTACAGGTATAGGTTTGATTTTGATTACCGGGATGTTAGAAGGCAATTACAAAAGGGTCATCATCACAAGTACTGTTTTGAAGACATCTGGACTGATTGCAGAAATGAAGAAGTCATTCGCAAAATGAATTATTGCAAGATGACCGTGCAGCAAATCAGAGACCTTGATATTGTTGACCTACCAAAGGATTTTATAAATCCTAGCGATATCATGAATGTTGTCTATGATGAACAAGAGGTTTCTAAAAGGCCGTTGCCTGCAATTCAATGGTCTAGGAAAGAAAGTACTAGCATGAGAGAGAGATTGGCACCAATCCTATCCAACACTATAGAATGGTTACATAATCATGGTTTTGAAATGAAAATGTTCAGAACAGATTCGGAAGGAGAAGAATCCAAATCAGAAGCTCGCCGACAGCAAGAACTCCACATGAAAAATAAATCAGCGGTTGTTCTCACTTCTTCACGAAGAGGTCCCAGGATCAAGTTTACTGTTTGCAAGAAAGATACCCAGTCCCTCCCAAAAGGAGAAACCACGAAATCTGATCCATCTTGCTCTAAAGTTAAAAAGGCTGTTTCAGAGGAGATAGATTCCGATGAAGAAAGTACTTCCAGTGACCAAACCGTTGAAGATGAAAACTTAGCAGAAGCAAACTCCGATGCAGAAGAAGTTTCTGAAAGCGGGCAAGAGTCTGAAGAAGATTTTGAAGAAGAATCTGAAGGTGATTCCGAAGGCAAACTAGAATTGGAGAGACAAGAGGGTGATCAACAGGAACCCAGGCATGATCAAGAAAGAACTATGTCTCCGCCTAAGAATGTAATTGAGGAAATTCCTAGAACGTCATCGCCTGTGATTTGCAGTGTTCCTTATACCCCTCCAAATTGAAGTACTCCTCCACCTCTTGTTCCCTCAGCACCCATTCCTGCAGTCGAGATATCCACTATTCCTGCAGCATCAACCCCGCTTGATACTCCCTTGGTGACAAGCATTCATACGGTTGATATACTGTCAAGTCCTCCATCATCCATTCCTAGCCTGTCTTCACCAACATATGATATCACTTCTGAAAATGAATTCAATCGTTTCATGAATGAGTCAATGCATGATCAGATCAATGTGCAGTCTACAGGAGCTATGATGACAGACACTTCTATTGTCACGATACCCATGGTAACTTCAGAAGTGACAATGACTTCAGAGGTGACAATGACGACAGAGTTGACAGTGAATCCAGAAGTTCACACCTCCTTCCTTCCCCCTTGGCTGATATCTCAAGTGTCGAAGCGGAAGAAGCAAATGATCTCTCCAGAGGAGCTCGACCTCGAAGAGATAATTCCTCCAAAGACTAAAGGGAAGAAAAAGGCAAAAGTATACTCAAGGCTAAACGTTAACAAGACTAGCCACAAGTATGCGGAGATTGGCATACCACCTTGAGAAGAAGGAGATGTCAATATGGAGGATTACACAGTAACAAAGGTTCAGCTTGGCAAGGTTACCAATGAAAGTGCAAAAGCAGATGCGCAAGTGACATTGGACATCTTGACTGGAAGACTGGATAAAATGGAGCAAGCTCGCAATATGTACAAACAGAGGGCAGAGCATTATGCCACTGTTGTAAGGCGACTTGCGGGATCTTCAACTAATGCACAACCGCTGATAGTGGTAAGTATTGAGGACCCAACTGTCAAGAAAGCTGAGAAATTCGCCTCCAAAGGCAGGGTGTTGTATGATTTCGTTGAGAAGATCATAGAACACGGATCTCAGATCATAATTGCTACAGACGAGAAAACTACTTTGTTGGCCAAGCTCACCATAGAGCTTGATAAAGAAAAAAGTGTACTTTCCCAGGAGCATAGAGATATGGAAAAGTGCCTGCTGTCATGGTCACAGATGAAGCAGGTAAAGCTCAGTAAATTGGTGGAAGCCGGGGTAATTCCTGACAAAGAAAAGTTCATTGAGGTAAGAGAATCCTTGAAACATCGAATTCAAGTAATTCAATCTCTTACGGAAGATCTCGACCAAGTGCAGGAAGATGTCGAAGGGCATCGGGCTATTCTTGAAAAAGGTATCAAGGAGTTGCCAAGACAACTTCTTGAGGAAAATCGTATCTTCCTGCCAGCCATAGAAATATCCCAGATCTTCAAGGAAGCCATCATGAAGATGATTGATAGAGCAGACTTTTCAGAAGCCTCTCTAAATGTCATTTGTGATACAAGGCTCACATTGGATAACCTGAAAACGCATCTTGACAGGTGCAAGAAGGTTCACTCATCTGCCATGAGATCGATCACGAGAATTCACACCATTATGGATTACACCGTTGGTCTGGATGAGAAGTTCGTGTAGGAGACCAGGAAGAAATACAAAGACTTCCGTGCCCAAAGCAAGGAAACATGAAGGTTCCTGATCTCCAGTGTTAGGAATTTTCGATGCATCCTTTTATGCATCTTGTAAATATTTCCTGACATCTTATATGTCTTTTTGTAAATTGTAATTGCACCAAGTTCGAAGATGTAATCTTTTGAAAACAAATTACACTTTGACTTTGGTCAAAGTTAGGTGAGATCTCCTTAAATCGCTCACCCAACTTTCCTTGATTTCCTCAAATTAGATTCCTAATTTTGCTCATCCCTCTTTCTATATAATGTGAGGGATTTCCTTTGTATTATTCATCCTTTAGTATTTTGCAACGAAGTGCTGCCCTTTTTGAAGCAGAATTGTGAAACTTTGTGTTCATAATTTGTGAATGAAATCTGATCAATAAAGAAGAAGATTGCAAACCAAACTTTGTGTTCGATTCGATAGTCTTATGAATTGATCTCATTTGGTGGTGATTAGCTTATGGAATCTAAAGGACTCTAAGTAATTCATGTAAACTTTGTGTTACATCCTTTATTTAGATTTACATTTGTGTTTTGTTTATCTTTGGATACGATTGTTGAATGATCTACAAGACTTTGTGCTTGTAATTATTCATGCTCTTTGGATACTTTGGTTGGATAATCTACAAGACTTTGCGCTTGTAATTGTTCATGTTGTTCGAGGAATTGCTGCATCTAAGAAGACTTTGTGCTTCTAATGCGACAAACGACACACCCATAACAAATCCACCATTGATAAAGCTACGGAACGACTTTGTGCCTTCGTGAGCTTTCCCTTTTATTTTACTAGTTTATTGTTAATCACTTCTGGTACCTCTACGCTTTGCTTTGACAAGATAGAGGTATTGGCATTACTGCTCGTTGTTAGTTTAGAGTTATTGTGAATTGAGAACTTCCAACAGTGAAGCATTGTAAAATATCTTCTCTGAAAAAAGAGAGAAGGATGAATGTGACACACCCCCCCCACTTCGTAAGTATTGTGTACATTTTGTAATTACTTTGTTTGTTTTACTATCGCTTCTGTCAGCAGTAAGAAGGGCGCCTCCCCTTTCTGAGAGGAGAGATTTACATCTCACATAGTTGTGGTTGAAGTCCTAGTTGTTTAATCTATCGAAAAGCTGATTACATAATTTTCACCCAACACTTACCAGCCCCCAAATTGTGATCAGGTGTCCAAGACCCCTGACATGTGAAACAAATTTGCTCCCTTCTCATTTGGTTCTTACTTTTTTTGGAAGACCCTGCAACTTGTAAGCCCATAGAGATTAATTCATCCTCAGTCATCTGTTTCTTGAACCTTCCAATCTTCTGCTTAATCAACCCTTTTGAGAGCTCATAAGCCATAGGTGAAATATTATGATCCTTTCTCCAAATGGCCAACAAGTCTGATTGCAACTGCTTACATATATCATCATCCTCATCTAAGATTAAAGACATAATAGTTTGCATACAAGCCCTCACATTGTCTGGATGTAGTTTTCTGATTTTGGTTAAAAAACATTGAAACGTTTGCAGAATCCAATTATCACATTTGAGATCCAACATAATGATAAATGGTCTAGTTCTTGCCATAATTTCTAAAATCTTAGCCCTCTTACCAAAAGCAGGGGCTTTGACATAATGTAACCCATGTAGGCTCTCCACAATCAGCTGTAGAACCTTCTTTAGTATGTCATCATTATAGGGTGCTACAGGAGCTATTATCCTTATGATTGCATCGTGACAAGGAGCAACTGCAAGTCTCACCTCTTTACAAGGATGTTCCTTGAACTTGTGCTGGACCAAAGCGAGCATTGAGGGTTGCAAAGCCTAATTCAGAAGCATCCAATCTGCCTGATCTACTATGGACAAATATGTGTCTATTTCCTCCAATTTAGAGAGAACATCATTGGAAAATTTCATGGATTTCAATTCTAATCCAATTACATAGAGCCAGTTCCCTACTTCCTTTTCCTTCTGCAAGTCCCTTAGCTGTTTACCATTGAATGTATCATTGAATTCTTTTGAGAAAAGGCCACTTTTCAGATTTGCCATTGTCTTCATTTTATTCCACTATAAAGTCCCTTGCAAAATCTGCTCTAAATTTTCAATTTGCTCACTCAGGAATTTCGTCAAACAGTTTGCAAACAACTTCTTTCAGCTAGTAAGAGTTTCCTGTCTTGTTTTCTCCCCTTTGAATGATGTTATAATGCATGAAAGACTATTCTAAGTATGCCAACGATTGGAAATAAAAGGTTATGCAATGCAAATGACTTCTCTGATTTCTTTAAACAGTGCTTTGACTGAAAATGCATGCAATTGAGCAGAAACAGCAAAGTGGCATTTTGTCAAATAATTCATGTGCAGACTCAGAATTCCTTTTGGATGATATTATGAAGTCCAAATGATTACAGTATTTATGAGAGACTATTGGGATACAAGCTCAAGACCATTCAGACTTATCTCAAACTAACAGCTACAACAAAAAGCCTTATGACAAAAACTTGAAGTGTAATCCCAACTCCTTGTTCAATCTGTTTACAATCTGAGAGCGCTGAAATGCCAAGACTTTGGCTGCAATGAGGATTGACTAAACTCAGATTACAAAGTAATATCAGAAATTACAATGGATATGCAATCTAAGAACCTGGGAATGACTGATGGCCAAATGAGAGTACTCCACATCTTCACTCAGCTAGTCGTTCTTCTCCAATGAAATTGCTATCAATGGGTGGCCACGATTCCTCCTCATAGATGCAACGATCACTTAAAATCGGATACAATCGATGGCTGCAAGAACTTCCTTAGAAGTGATTGATTCCCCTTTAAGATGGCAGCACTATGTTTCCTCAGTTGTAATCTCCAAGTCATCTTCTCATGAAGTCGTGCCTGTATGCATAGATGGCGGAAATACTGAAATCGAATTCCTTAGAGTTCTTTAGAATCCGAATTTGTCTTTATAGGCTCCATACGAATTAATTTTGTCTTACTCCAAACCCAGCCCTGTCTAGAAATAATTGCGTCACTTCTGAAAGTCTTACATAGACTTTGTCTCCATCGATATAGAATATGTGCCAGGATTTGTCCAACGGCTAGCAACAGACGGTCTCCCACGACTTCTTTTTGGTCGCCCCTGTTAGAAAAATATTATTGGTTCCTGTCTTTATCAATAAAGACGACCTCTAAAACAATATCGATCCCCAGTGAAAATGCAAAGCTTTCTCACGATTCCATTAACTGAGGTGATGACAAACTTAGTGTTGTGACCTTTTCACACATCGCCCCATTCAAAATGGGGACCCCCTAATTTTTGCTCCATTTTGGTCTTTTGGCTTGGGTTTTTGTCTCTCTCTCTCTCTCTCCGTCTCTTTTCTATCTGCCTTACGGGGGATTTCTCCGCCTTTGAACTTAAACGTGAATTTGGCCGAGTCTAAAAATTAGGGTTTGTACTTTCCTAGTCAGTTCGAGGTCAAGCAAGGTGAATAAGTTGAAAACAGAGCTTGACATTGATGTCAGTGTGCTTCCAGCAAGCTTCCACTGAAATTTCATCAAATTCCGGGTACTTACTATTTTTAGTAAGTGTGAAATTTAAGGCATTCCATCAGCATTTTTGAAATCCCAACAGTCACACTGCATTCAGGACACATTAGGCTGCTCGCGTGCAAAATTTGAGCTGAAACAGACAACTTTCTATTTTTAGCAGTCCAGCGTCCGGAGCAGATTTCAGGGCTTAGACGCAGAGTTTTTCTTTGCATGTCTGGAGATTCCTTCTGGGTTTTTCGAAACCTTCGCAACAATATAACATGCAAAGTGAGACGACAACTTTCAGAGTTCAGTCTTTATTTTTAGGGTTTGCATGTTAGGGTTTCTTTGCATGTCTGCATATTCCTTATGGGTTTTGAGGCTTCGCAGTGGCGTGACATGCAAATGGAGATGGTCACTCATTTGGGAACTTACTATTTTTAGCGAGTGCGTCTCGGCAGTACTTCCGGCCAAAATCACGGAGCGATCGTAATCTGTGAAGCGAGGACAAAGCGAGATCATTTGATCATGCGAGAGCAAATTAGGGTTTCGGCTTAGGGGCACGAAAAAGATTAAAAGTCACGAAAACGGTGTATACCACATGATCGGCATCGCCGGGCTATCTGGCATTTGAAGACAAGCGAGCACTTACTATTTATAGTAAGTTATTTTGAAACAAGCTAAAATAGCAAATAAGTTGCGCCCGATGTCGGTGGCAGTCCCGTAATTGAGGCGCATCATTCAAATTTCAAATCAAACGGAGTTGTGGAAGTATCAGAAGCAAGCAGTTTCTATAAATAGCAAATCACCTTCAGAAATGGGCTAAAAATAGCAGGCCAACTAAAAATAGCAGTGTCAACAGGGTAACAAGGTTGTGAGGATCCAGCGTTCAAAATTTCAAATCATTCTAAGCTTCAGAGATGCAAGAATTGAAGGACTTACTATAAATAGCAGGGCATGGATAGACTGGCGAAGATGAAGGAAAAAAAAAAATTCTAAGTATGAAACTTCGTCCATCTCCTAGGCTAAAATGCGCCCATGCTTGGAAAGTCAAGGAAAGTCAAAGAACTTCATCCTACAGCTATGCTAAAATGCGCCCACCTTGAGAGAGTTGATAGCAAAAAAAATTCTAAGTGTTGGAATATCCTCCACCACCTCCCAAATGTGCCCATCCTTCATGCATGGCAAAATGCGCCCAAAAAGAAAAAAGTCAAAGGAGTCAACAACTTTCATCCTTCTCCCATGGCAAAATGCGCCCAAAAGCAAGCATGTAAAGACAAAAAGAGGAAGCTTAAGAGTCACATGCTAGGCATTACAAGTCTCATCCTTCATGCATAGCAAAATGTGCCCACCTCCAAGCATGACATGCAAAATATTTTCTAAGTGTTAAGTTCGTCCTTCACACATGCCTAAATGCGCCCAAGAAGGATGGCAAGTCAACAAGTCAACAAAGTTCGTCCTCCTTACATGCCTAAATGCGCCCAAATGGGGCCAAGTGAAGACAAAAACAGGGAAGTCCAAGAGTCATCCTTCATGCATGCCAAAATGCGCCCAAGTTGAAGAGAGTAAAAGTGAGTGTAGGGTGGTGAATAAGGTAAAAGGTGAAATGAAATACTCCTAGGCGTGGTTATTCTTCTTCAAGTGTCAAATGCGCCCAAGGTGGTAAGTATTACTAGGCATTGAAAATGCCAAGGTGTTAGAAAATATTGCCAAGGATGAATAAAATGCTAGGCGTGGTTTTATCCTTCATCAAGTATGCCATGCGCCTAAGTAGACCTTGAAGGTGGTGGAGCAAAGTTGATAAGAAAATATTGCGCCTAGGGTGGTGAAGTGAAAACAAGGTGGTAAGGCGTTGAAAGTGCTAAGTGTTGAAGATTTTTTCCAAAGACAAGATGAATATCCTTCACCGAGTTAGATATGTGCCCAAGGTGTTGATGAATATTGCTAAGGCGTTGGAATTTTAAATGGAAATATCTTTCGAGTGTGAAGTAAAATGCAAAGTGGCAAGGTGCTCAAAGTTGAACAAAATTTCCTAAGGCAAAAAAAAATTTCAAGGTGATTTAAATTTTTCTAAGGCAAAGTATTTTCTTCCTTAGAAAATACGCCTAGACTCTGGGGTGATGAAATTTTCCTTGAAGCACGAGCAAATTTTCCAGTGATGAAATTTGAAGATCATGACAATGCAAGATGAATTTAAAAATTTCTCAGGTCTATGCAACAGGATGTTCGCAGAGATGAAGAACGGATTTAAATTGGTGGAATAATATTTTTCTAAGGTTCAAAATTTAAAAAATTTAAATGAACCCGTTCGTTGTGTACCCATGGATTCATCGCATTTCAGGGAAAATTTTCTTCTGGGTACTGGACATTTGTGATGATAAATGGATTTCTTTGTCTTCCGCACTTCGCCAAGGCCTTCAGTATGAGGAATTTAATCAGTGCTCAAGTTGTGAAATTTTCCTAAGGGAAGATTTAAAATTTTCGAAGGCAAATTTGAATAAAATGATTTTTGAAAGGAAAAGGCTTCGAACGATGAATTCGAAATGAATTGCCTAGATGATTTTAATTCAGTTCTTCACAGATGAATTTTCCAGAGCCGAAGAGAAATAAAATTTGAATTCAAGTGACAGAGCTCCGGCTGGTGAATTAAAAGATGAATTTAAATTAAAAAATTTCAAAAGTGACTTTGAAATGTGGCAGTCAAAGTTGAACTTCTAGAAGATTGAGATTCTCAGACAAGTGTCAGAAATGCCAGAGGAGGGAAATTCAAATAAAGTAGTGGAAATTTAATTCACTGGCTAAACTTAGCCTCTTCTAGAAATCAATTTTCCTATAAGAGCTGAGAGTTATTCACTTCTTTTTTCACAGCTGAAGAGAGTTCGAAATTTTGCTGAAGACTGAAGAATTTGTCGAAGGCTGAAATTTGTGAGTTGCTGGAGCTGAGAAAGTGTGCACCTGCTAAGTTATTTGCTGATTGAAAAGGTGCGAATTTACTTGAGTTGTTGCTGAAGCTTGATTTTGTTGCTAAGTTGCCAGTGCAAGTGGAGAAATTTCGATTTCAAGAGAATATTGCTGAGAGTTTAAAAGGAGCGAAGTTGCTGAAACTTGTGAAGTGCGCACTTGCTAAGTGTGAAGTACGAATTTACAAAAGTTCAAATTGCTGATTGAAGTTGCTGAAAGTGTTGAATTTTCCAAGACTTTCTAAGTGATTGAAGTTCGAAATCTGTTGAAGGAGAAGTTGAGGTTTGCAAATGAGAAATGATATTGCAGCTTCTCAAATTCTTGAAGTCGACTGGCAGCCCCTGCACAATATTTTATTTTCTAAATTAATTTACTCATGAATGTTTATTGTCCTGCAGATGGCTGAGGCAAGGGCGACTGGCAAGGATAACAATGGTGCATCCAGGCAAGCAGTTATAAAGAAGTTGAGCAAGACATTTATGCCAGAGTCAAAATTCATTTCGAAGTTGGGCAAGCTGACAGATACCAACTTGGGCTCCGTCAATCTAAAGACTTTCAAGAACAGAATGCTGGGGATTGGTAGTCATCGACCTTCGAACACTTCGCACAACATTGTTCGAAGTGGGTTATATGCAACTGCTGGTTTCCCACCAGCCATCCGGTGTTCGGAGCTGATGATGGAGTGCGCCAATTGCTATGAGAAAGATCACAGGTCAATCATGTCACCAGATGGTCAAGTGCTCGCCAACCTCACTCCTGCTGCCATTGGTGAAGCCTTTGGAATCCCAGTGCATAGAAACCTGATTTACAAGTCCAGGGAACGAGCTGAGCGAATGTATGCTTCTGCATTCGAGAGATGCATGGAGATGATCAATACTCACTAGATGAGCAATGCCAAGCCCTCTCGTACAAAGCTGCCAAGGCAAATCATAGCAAATGACTTGAAGCAGGAGTATTGTGATCTCATCATGATGCTGAGCAGAGTTGGAGGCTGCCCGCAATCATTTATTTTCGAGCCCTGGATGTTCTATTACATCAACCTCGTGCTGGAAGGAAAGGATTACGTCAACTGGGCTGCAATGATCAGTGACAATTTGCACGAGAAGCTCCTGAGCTTAAGAAGAACGAAGACATTCTATATGAGCTCTTACATCATCTACATGCTCGCCTGTATGACGAGGTATAGAGGAATTTCATACAAAGAGCCTGTTGGTTGTGGCTCTCACCAGTTTAAAATTCATGAGGCTTGTCCGCAGTTGCACTTGACAAGTACTACTCATTACAAGCGTGTCAATGACGCCTTCACCATGCACATCACGAGATTGCTTCAAGAGCGGATGCATCACAGGATCTCAAGAGAGGCCCAGGAATTGATTGAAAGGTATGGGTGCTGGTTTATACAATTTCCGAAGTTTTCTTACATAAGGCTGCAAGGTTTTTCGTCATATCCATATAGACTGCCTAAGTACCCAACCAATAGAATTTTAATGTTAGAGATATCTAGGCAATTGGTTGCCTACGATAAGATTCAGAAGAAAAAGAAGGGAGGTGTTGACTTCCCAATTGTCATGGGCAATTCAGATGAAGTGTGTCCTTCATTACAGGCAGCTAGAGAAGCCGAGAGTGAACTTCGGTTTTATCACTTTTCATATCACACCAGCCGACAGCACTATGATCCGCATAACAACATCAAATGGGTACTGTCAGAGGAATTTAAACATAAGGAAAATATTGAGAATTATTGGGCTGATGCATCAGACGAGGTTGAAGTCAGGAAAAGAATGTTCTCTCGGTTGCCAATTAACATGATCAGGGAGTGCGAAGTTGTTCCGGTTCCAGACCAGGTGAATGAGGACATGGATGTTGTCCATCTAGATTATGCAACAGTGAGAGATACTCCACTTCCACTCCCGGATTGGTCAGAACCAGAGGTTGCTGACTTGGACACGCTTTCTATTCCAGTCTTGACATTTACCAGAGCATGGGTTGACAAGCGGGTGTTGAAGGGTAAGTCAATTGCTTTGACTTACAATTTGATGGAAGATCACAGGACACCCACCACCGGCAGGAAGAAACAAATCACACGAGGTCCAGAATCCAGAAGGAAGGAGCCAGTTCAGCAGGAGCCCATTCAACTGGAGCCTCCACGAGTTGCAGTTGAATCGCCCACGCCATTGGAGACACGTTCTCCAAGTATACAGGAGGTTTCTTTATTTGTTGATCAAAGGAATGCATTGAATCAGGTGCAAGCAGTACAGGAGAATAATCAGCCACCACGGAGAGAGTCAGTTGGCCAGAGTGTCAACGCACCTAGTAGAGTTGATCAGCAAGATGATGAGGGGACTACTACTAACCCTCAGTTTTAGCAGGAGTTAGAGATGGCTTTGGAGGATGATGATGATATAGTTTTAGGAGATACTCAGCCACTTGAGGACAATGAGCCTCACCAGAATGATGTAGAAGTTGAACAGGTTCAGGAAGTAGAGGCACAAGAGCAGCAGCCATTTGATATACAATATACAGTACCTGATTGGCTCAGGGATAGGATGAGAAGAAGCCCCAGCGAAGAAATTGATCCAGCAGTTGCAATGGAAGAGTTCTTGAACAGGATCAGTACACCTCCACAGAAGAAGAGAGCACGGAAGTTTTCGAAGATATCAACTGATGAGGATGGTTCCCGCACCCTTCACGTAGCCATGCCACAGGTTGATTGTGACCGAAATGAAGTAGTGCCAGAGAACTACGTGATCACAACTTTGGAGTTAGGACACTCCACAGGTGCACAAATTGTAGAAGAATGTGATAACTCCTACCTCGCCCTCAAGGATAGATTATTCAAGAAGGAAGGAAAGTACAAGAAGTTGAAAAGAGAGCATAAGGCTTTGATAGGATATGTGCAGCAGTTGTCTCGTTCTCATGGGCAAGAGATTCCAGTGATAGAGCTTCCAGCGGAGATACCTAGAGAGTCAATCAGTGGCTTGTTGGAGTTAGGGAAGATGGTACAGGAGGCAGACAAGTGGGTCACGGGAGTTCGTGTTGAGACAAAAAAGTTTATGGAGGACCTTGCTCTTGCTTTTCAGCAGGCTTCCAATATTTTGGCACGGATGGAGGCAGTTGATCAGGCCTGGGGAGATGCTTCCGTTTATCAGAGTAAAGTAATTTAGTGTCTTGAGGCATTGAGGCATGTTCCTTTGCGGTTGTTGATCGATGGAGGGGTCATTCAGGAGAATGACAGGTACGACTTTGCTAGATGGTATTCTTCAGCAATCACGGGACATGGTTTCTTCGACGCAGCACAGGCGGATTCAACTAGAGTACGGAAGGCTATGGCCAATATCATTGATGGAGTCCAAAATACTTTCGAGGCCATATTTGCTAGGCTATTGAATCCAGATGAGGTAAATGTTGATAATTTGAGGGGTAGGCTAGTGCCTTTCTTTTCAGAGGTGAAGACCTTCGTACAAGATGATTTCGAGAACACTTCTACTTTCTCCACCTTGATCCAGAGCACGCAGGATTCCTTAGTTGCTTGGAGAAAATCTTGTGCAAGGCATGAGCAGTCTGTTACAGTGTTGGAGTTCCAGCTTGATTGCATTCCACCCATTTCAGTTCAGGAGGTTGAGGTTGTGCTTGGCAGGTTCATTGAGTTTGTAGCCAGAGAGAAGCAGAACGAGAATGCACTACTAGATGATGATCTTCTAGAAGACTGATTGTGGGCATTAATTGCCTTTACTATTTTGGGAGTGAGTGGGAATCTTTGCTCATTTATTACACCACTCCCCATTCTGGCAGTTTTTAGGGTTAGGGCTGAGGTGGCTTAATCTTAGCCACTCTTTTGATTGTAATCTTAGCCGTCCATTGGACTGGGCTACCTATAAAAGGGGGAGTCCCCCTCATTTGTACTTCATTAGACTAGCATTAGACTAGAATCAGAATTGAGTTAGAGATTGGAGACTAGAGAGTAGAGCATAGTAGACATTTTGTTTGATAGTTTAGCATAGTGTGGAGAAGAAAGAAAGTTTTCCCTTTGAAAACTTTTGTGGAGATTGTTGTGTAAAACTTTCATGATAATAGATTTTTTCATTGATGGTGGAATTCGTCTTTGTCATGGACAGCTAGCAAGGTCTCTTCATCCTTTTGGATCCAAGTAGCATAAAGTAGCATAATTTTCATCTCATGCAAGTAGTTTACTTTGATGTGTGGTGTTTTATTGAGGTAGCTTCATTTCATTCCATACCACTAGCAGCTTGTTGATGGCAAGTTCTCCTTGCGTGGTCCACTGGAGATTGTCTTGAGTTTAACTTCGATTGTGATTTGTATACTTATATGCGTCGTCCTGATGGTATATGTATGCTAAATTATAATTTGAATATCTTTTGCTATCCCTTTGAAGATTGCACTAATTTTGCTGAAGCTGTCCGACGTGAGGCTAGGTGAAATTCGGTCGAAGTCTGCTGAAATTGAGCTCCACATATCCTGCATTTAGAATAGAATATAAGTTTCTTAGGCCCTACACTTATTTACTTTCCGCACATTTCTGGTTAGCTTTAGGAAAACGTACTTATTGCCAAATCATCCGCATTATACAAATCCCCTTCAAATCATCCATTTACTGTTAACTGCAAGAATCCTGAACAATTGTGTAAGTCCCCTCATGAAAACAGCAATTCACATCAAACCAACTAAGGGTATTCTAAGTATTTCGGAACCTTGGAGTTGAACGTGCGAACTTTCTCGCAATCTTAACGCACGGGATACTTTGATCAAGAGAGAACGGAGTAGCCTTCGGACTATTTTGTTCTGCTGATTGGTGCGGTCATAAAAATCACATCAACACTTAGGACTCCAACTTGTCTTTTCTTTCAATCTCTAGCTTTACTCACTTTGACTTCTTAAAAGACCGATATTGCTTTGTTTCCCTTTACACTGCTTCCGATATCTGTATTCAATTTGTTTGTCGCTTCTAGGGAAGTCACGACTTAAGGAAAGACAATAAGGAATCTTCAAATTAGATCAAAACTCCCTTTGAGCATAGCGGCATGTAATTATTTGTCTTCACATATAATTCATCTTATCTGAATACTCCAATTCGATTTGCATTTGTCTTTTACTAGAAATTATTACCAACTCAGAAAAGAGGGAACGCCTTTGTCTTCTTTTGCGTATAGGTGGCAGAAATTTGTCTCTTATGAAATCCTTTAGAATGTAATATTCTCCAAATCGCGATTTCATGCCCAACAAGCTCTGTTTGTCTTTTTCCCCTGACTAACCTTTTTGTCTTGTTCTACATATGAAGAATTACAAGACAATAATAGACTCGATTTGTCTTCAATAAATTCGATGCCCAGAATGAAGTGAATCTATATTATTCGCCTTCTAAGCAGTTCCTTGTGAAGTGCGACTACTTAAGACTTTTGTCTTTTATCTGACAGCACCATAAAATGCCCAACTTCCCTTATGTGATATCGAATAATGAAAAATGCTGACCTGGGTATTTTTCCTTATGCTCAGATTCTGAAAATTACAGAGTATATTATTTATGAAAATGAACCCTTTCATACAATACCTCACAAGCTGGCAAAATTTTTATCTCTGATACCACTGTAAGAGACCTGCTATCTCTAACCTTCGATTTTTATGTTGAATGATGAGGGTTTGAATTTTTTGTGTTTTTGCTATAATTTGCCTCTTTGTATTTTTTCAAATAAGATGCCAGGCATGAAATAAAAATACTAGGAATGAAATATGAAACCCTACTGCAGCAAATAGATAATTTTATTGATTTACTTCCAAAGCTTTTACAATAGAGCATACCCGAAATCCCTGATTCTTGAAAAGTAGATGAAACTCTTATTCTGAAATTCTTTTGTAAATCTGATGAAGCACTAGTGACATGCTCTATGCTCTCAACCAATTATGATGCCATTGTCTCGTCCATAGTTGGAAAACTCGCCCCAACAAAAAACTCGCCAAGGGAAAAATTGGAGAGTTTTTTAAAACTCAGCAGAAACTCGGAAAAAACTCGGCAAAAAACTCGGGAAATGAAAAAATCGCTTAAATTTCATTAAAAACACATTTTTTTTGCAATATTCAATGACAAGATGAATCCAATGAATCCATAAATGAGTACAAAAATGTTTTCTATTAATTTTGATTGACTTTAATGTAAATTGATTACAAAATCGCATTCTCATGCGGAATCCCGATGGCTAAAACCCTGAAAGTCTAATACATGAAAACAGTAAAACTAGAACTAGAAGCAAATACTAAACAACTAAATACAACATGTTAGGCTTTCCTCTTCCCTAGCCTAGCAACAGCTTGGGA
Organism: Sequoia sempervirens; assembly: GCA_007258455.2. Taxonomy (NCBI): domain Eukaryota; kingdom Viridiplantae; phylum Streptophyta; class Pinopsida; order Cupressales; family Cupressaceae; genus Sequoia; species Sequoia sempervirens. The sequence continues at coordinate 94,272 of VDFB02218805.1, forward strand.
AGAAGGGGTGGGTCCTCTAGTCCTGCCGCGTGTGCGTGGTGTTGGTGGCAGTGGCTGCGGTGCTACTGCTACTGGCTCTGGCTACAGTGCTACTGCTGCTGGCTCTGGCTGAATCTCATCCATATCCTTAGGAATGTCCTCCAACCCTACATCTTGGACTCCTGATGCACCCACATCCTCCATTGCCTGTCTCTCGAAGTCAAGGATTTCATCCACGCTAAACAATGGAGGCTACTCCTCTTGCCCTATCCAATCACTATAAGGATCTATCTCATCTAAGTCAATAGGAACCAGTGATTTTTCTTCAACTCTCTTTATGCACAACCGAAGGTTGTATTGCACAAAGACCAGGTCATTGAGGCGCTTTTGTGTTAACTTGTTCCTCTTCTTTGTGTGGATGGACTCGAACAAGCTCCAATTGCGCTCACAATTGGATGCACTACAAGGCTGACATAGAATGCAGAGGGCAATTTTTTGTAGATTGGGGGTTTTTTTCACCCCAATTTTTCCACCAAACATCTGCAAAAAAAAAAGAAAAGAAAATTGAAGAGTTAGAAAACAAAGTCAAAGACTCAAAAGTCAAAAGTCAAAACACATTTTATCAAATTCTAAGATGCATGTGAAATAAACTTAAAATTTAAAGACTCTGAATTTTATACCTGGTGGCAGAGTGGTTCTTCCTCTAACAGCCAGCTCCGAAGAAAAGAGATTACTAGTTGCCTCCCTGTATATATCCATCTCCTTGACGATGAGGTCTCTCACTGCAACCTCGGGTTCCATCCTCTGAATGCATGTTGTGAGCCCCTCCATAACCTCTCCATTAGGATCAGAGAAGCTCTCTGAGAAGAGATAAGAAGGGTTGAGGAAGTACCCTGCTGCATGGATGGGTTGGTGGAGTTGATTGTTCCACCTCCTATCAACAATCTCCCATATGGGATCAAATTTGAGGCTGTCCCCCATGTAATAACTTTTGATGGCCTCCTTGGCCCTATCCATGGCCTCATAAATGTATCCCATTGGGTTTTCATCCCCATCTACCAAGCGGAGGACTCTAACCAAGGGCTCCGACACCTAGATTAAAAATACAAAAAGATCAAAGTTAGAAATTTATAATGAAAGGCTTAAAGTTAAATTAAAAAATATATATTTATATTCAACTTGAGATTAAAATTAAAATCAAAGTTTTGAAGTTACCCTCACGATCTCTGTAGCTTTTTGTGCAAACAAGGGGTCGAAGACTATTGCAGAAATTCTATCTCCTTCGGCCTTCTTTGAATATGAGGAGTCATTCCATGCTTGACTCACGAACATTTGTTTTAGAGAGCCCAAAGAATCCAAAATGCTTTGCAACGTTAGGAAAATTGTTGCAAACCTTGTGGCACCCGATCTCACCAACTCCTTCCCTTGCGTATGCTCTCTCATCAAATTAAGAACCCAAGGGTGATTGTAGATATATTTTGTGATGCTCCTTGCATCATCTACAATCGGTGCCACCCAAACAAGTTTGCCTATGTCCTCCAAAAGAAGGTCAAGGCAATGAGCCGCACAAGGTGACCAAAAGAGTGATGGATGTCTACTCTCAAGCATCCTTCCAGCTGCCACATACGCTGCTGCATTATCTGTGATGACTTGCACCACATTAGCAATCCCCACCTCCATCACAACTTCATCCAACAACGTACACAATGTATCTGCAGTTTTTATCCTGTTGGAAGCATCCACCGACTTCCAAAACACAACTTCACCTTTGGAAGCAACCAAAAAATTAAGGATGGTGCGGTTTCTCCCATCCGTCCACCCATCAGAAAGAATTGAGCAGCCAAATTTCTTCCATTTATTTTTTTGCTCTTCCACCACATGCATTGCCCTTTCGGTTGCATTTGTGAGCAACCTGCAAGTACAAAGTAAAATAATTAAATAAGTACAAAATTGTAAGTTTTAAACAAAAAATAGCTTGAATTCAACATAAATAATAAATTAATTTAAATTTTAAATTAAAGAACATAAAATTTAAGTTGACTTGTCACTTACCTCCCACTCAAATCTTTGCGAGAAGGTGGCTTGTAGCCTTTTTCTGCAACTGTCAATGAAGTGACCATATTGTGCCAATAGGGACTTGTTGACGTGGTTTTTGAGACCGCACCAACACAGAATAAAGTCTCCCAACGGACGCTCTATCCTCTCTTGAACAAAGTATTCAGCATGCTAAGATTGCGAGTAAGATCATGCTTTCAACTCCAAGGTTCCTTGAGTGCGAATAGGCTCAGTTACTCAATGTGATATTGCTGGTATGTCAAGGGGACTTACACAATTGTTCGACGGCTAACAACAAACAGTAGACTAAGGGCTTTCGTGTGATTCAAATGATTTGGCAGGTGAGCGCAAGTTTCCTAATTCTAACCGGAAATGAACTGAATTTAAAAGGGTGTAGGGCCTAAGAAGTTTATGTTCTATTCTAAATGCAGGATATGTGGAGCTTCATTTCAATAGACTTCAACCAGATTTCACCTAGCCTCCGTCGGACAGCCTCAGTAAAATCGGTGCAATCTTCAAGGGAAATAGCAAAAGATGTTCAAATTATGACTTAACATGCATACACCATCATAACGACGCATATAAGCATATAAATCACAACCGAAGTTAAACTCAACGTAATGTCCAGTTGACCACACAAGGCGAACTTATCATCAACAAGCCGCTAGTGGTATGGAATAAAGCGAAGCTATTTCAATAAAACACCACACACCAAAGTAAGCTACTTTGCATGAACTAAGCTACTTGGATACGAAAGGAAGAAGAAACCTTGCTAGCATTTCATGACAAGACGAATTCCATCATCAATGAAAAGATCTATTATCATAAAATGTGTTACACAACAATCTCTTCAAAAGTTTTCAAAGGGAAAACTTTCTCTCTTCTCCAAATTATGCAAAATGCTCTACAATCTAGCTCTAACTCTATCTCAATTCTAGCTCTGATCTAATCTCTTGTTCTAACTTCTAATTCTAATGAATTACAAATGAGGGGGACTCCCCCTTTATATAGCTAGCCAAGTCCCAAAAGACGGCTAGGGTTACAATCAATAGAGTAGCCAGAATCGTGCCACCTCAGCCCTAAATAATATTGCCCTAAAACCGCCACAAAGGAGAGTGGGGTAATAAATGCGCCATAATGTCCACCATCATCCTTCTAGAAGATTCCATTTGTAGACGCGTTCACACTGTTCTCGATCTTCTTTCTTGGCGTTGTTCTTCGATTTCTTCCCCTTGAGGGTCTTCATCTTCGTCACTTTGAGTTATACTAAGTCTCAACACTTAGCCATTTTCTTGCAACTTTTTCTCCTTCGAGACTGAAACTTGTAACTTTATCTTCCTTCGAAGGTTGTGATATCATCGTGCTTCACCACTTCAAGTTATCGTGCTCTGGCCTCAACATTTCTCCTGCAAAACAAGCAAGGAGAGGGGAATTAGAACACTTCATGATATAAACTTAACTTACTCACCTGATTTTCATGCCTTGATCTCCAAGCGTTCATCGCCAACTTCGTGTTCAAATTCATGCCTTAGACAAATTTCATCATCCTCGAGGACGCATCATCTTCAACTGCATCTTCAAGAAACTCATTTCACCTGCTGGAGCTCTGGCAACTTTGATTTTGTTCATCTCTGGCTTAAGAAAACTATCCTCACGAAGGATTGAAGCAAATTCACCTAGGCAGTTTCTTTCAAATTCATCGTCTGGAGGATTTCACCTTGAAAATACATTTCCTTCACACTTGCCTTAGAAAATTTTCAAATTTCCCTTAGGAAATTCATCAACCTGGCGCCAATCACAAATATCCATCCTGAAGGCCGTAGCAAAGCATGGAAGGCTTTAAAATCAACTCCTCATCAACAATCTTCGATACCCAGAAGAAAATTTTCTCCAGAACGCGTCGAATTCATGGGTACCCAACGAACGGGTTCATTTGATTTTTTAAATTTTGAACCTTAGAAAATATTCTCCTGTGAATTTTATTCTCATTCTTCGATCCCCTCTGAGAATTTCTTGTTGCTCTGACTTGGAGAATTTTATTCCTGCACTGCCAACATCTTTTGACTTCATCACTGGCAAAATTCACTCTGACCTCGGGAAAGTTCACCATCTCACCAGACTTAGGCATATTTTCTAGAGGAAGGGAATACTCCATGCCTTAGAAAATTTTTAAATCATCTTGAAAAACTTTGAAAATTTTGCCCTGGAAAATTTTACTAGTTTGCCAATGGGAAAATCATCAACTCCGTCGAGAAATTTTTTTTTATTCACGCCTGGCACATTTTATTTCCCTAGCCATCTTGGATTTTATTTCACACTTGAAAAAAAATATTCATTTGAAGCCCCAACGTTTTAGAGAAATTTTTAACACTTAGGCGATATTTCACTTTCTACTTGAGGCGCCTAGCACTTGCCATTTCATTCCCACCACCTTCAAATATTTTCTAACACATACCACGCCTTCAACGCCTTAGGAAAAATCTCCAACACCTATAACCTTAGGCGCATATCACACTTTGAGAGGGAATTTTAAAATCACGCCTTAGAAATATGTTCAACACTCCTTAGCATTTTCAACGCCCAACACACTTCAATCACCCTCTTTGCATGGCGCATATTACTTGAAGGAGATGGAGATTTAAAATCACGCCTTGGAGTATTCATCTACCTTTCACCCTGCCTTGGAATATCTTTTATCCCATTTACCACCTCCATTTACTACTTACAATCCAAACATGGGCGCATTTGAGGCATAGAGGAGGATGAGTTTTGTTGACTTGTTGACTCCTTGGTTGCATGGGCGCATTTAACATAGGGAGGTGGATAAAACACATGCAACGCCACCTTGCCTTCCTTATTTTGTCTTCACTTGGCAGCTTTGGGCGCATTTCTTATGTGGAGGAGGATAAAAAAAAGGTTGACTTTGCTTTGACCCCCTCTCTCCTTGGGCGCATTTCATACCCCTTGCTGGATGAAACTTATACTTAGAAATTTTTTAGCAACTTGCTTATGAGGTGGGCGCATTTCAGCATGTGTGAAGGATGACACATTTCCAACGGCCAGCCTTGACTTCTTGTTAGGCGCATTTGCTACATGAGAGGGATGGGTGCAAATGGAGGGTGGTGGAGGATAAAGTTTGAATGTTTTTCTCAAGTGACTCCTCAACTTCCAACTTTTGTCCTCATGTGCATGCATTTGGGCGCATTTTAGCCCTTGAGGAGGATAAGAATCATTGACTTCTTTGACTCACTGTGCCTTGGGCGCATTTTACTAGTGGAGGAGGATGAGTCTTATACTTAGAAATTTTTTTTTTAACTTCTTCATCCCTTGAGGGCGCATTTTAGCCTGGCAGCAGGATGAAAACCTTTGACTTTCTTTTGACTTTCCTGCCTTGGGCGCATTTTGCCCTGTGTGAAGGATAAACTCACACTTAGAAAAAATTTTATGCCTCTAGCTGAGATGGGCGCATTTCCCTATGCCTGCTGGACGGGACTCCAGACTTAGACAAATTTTCATCATCCTCGCCAGCTTACGTGCCCTGCTATTTATAGTAAGTCCTCTGAATTTGCGCCTCTGAAGCTCGGATCAACCTGAAATTTTGAACGTAGCATCCTCACAACTTTATCAATCTGTCGACACTGCCACTTTTAGTCACCCTGCTATTTATAGCCTGTTTCTGAAGGTGGCTTACTATAAATAGTAAGCTCTTGTTTCTGATAGCTCCCAAGCTCCGATCGAGTTGAAATTCGAATGAGGCGATCCTCACCACGGGCTCCATGGCTAATCGATGCATGCAACTCGATTTACTATTTTTAGTATTGCTTCAATTTGACTTACTATAAATAGTAAGTGTCTGGTTTGACCCGAATTTCACCAGATAGCTTGAAGGATGCCGATCGCGGATGGTTTACATCGGTTTCGAAGATTTTGACTTTGATGCCTATTTTAGGTCTGCTGGAACCCTAACTTGCACCGCATGATCAAAAGATCTCGCTTTTCGCTTTTGGCGGCGACCGCCTTTTGTTTGGGCTGCCGGGACACACCTGCTAAAAATAGCAAGTTCCTTCTTGAGTGAGAATCCTCGTTTGCATGTCACACCATCGCGAAGCTCAAAACCCATCAGGAATCACGACATGCAAAGAAACCTCGACATGCAAACCCTAAAATAGCCTCGGAAGGTGAATCCCGAAAGTGGTCATCTCGACTTGCATGTTACATCGTTGGAGGTCTTGAAAAACCCAGAAGGAATATCCAGACATGCAAAGAAAATCTCTGCATCGGGACCCTGAAATTTGTGCCGGAAGCCAGACTGCTAAAAATAGTAAGTTATCCGTTTTTGCTCAAATTTGGCATGCAAGCAGTCTGATATACCCTGAATGCCGTGTGATGATCGGAATCTCAAAATAGCTGATAGATTGCTCTGAATTTCACACTTACTAAAAATAGTAAGTACCTGGAATTTGATGAAACTTGGCTGGAAACCTGCTGAAAGCATACTGATAACAATGTTAGTCTTTTTAATTTTCAATTTTCTCACTTTACTTGACCTTGAATTGACCAGGAACGACGAAACTCTAATTTTAGACTTGGCCAAAATTTCACGTTATGGTTCAACGGCGGGCCCGTCCCAGAAAGATAGACAGAACGAGAGACAGACAGAGAGAGAGAGAAAAGAACCAAAGCCAAAAAGACGAGAATGGAGCAAAAATTAGGGGTCCCCATCTTTAATGGGGCGATGTGTGAAAAAAGGTCACAACAGGACTACTCGCCACATTGAATGGTATGTTATTGAAATACCAAAAATTAGCAAATGCCATGTCGGCATGTTCATGCACCTCCTTGTTCCACCCTGTAGCCTCCAATGATACCTGTGCTCTTGGTGTGTTTCTTGGCACAAAAAAACTCTGTGGGTTGCGTGAAGATGAATGTGGTGGTGGCATTGACACTCTAGTCGAACTAGAGGAAAAGGGGGGCCTAGAGGATGGTGTGGCTGTGGCTGTGGCGGTTGTGCCATGAGTGCGAATCCATGGACCACGAAGAGAGCCCACAATGCCAATAATATCTGCATCCTCATCTGACTCTATCTCCATGTGCTCGACCCCATGCTCCTGAGTCCCATGGGCATGCGCATGTCCACTGGCTATGGATGCTGCTATGGCTTTTTTAGCCCTCTCCCTTTGCATTTTTTTTTCCTCAACAAGTGAAAGTAGGGCAAGCATCTCTCTTCTAATCTCTTCTTTGGGCTGCCCACAAACCTTGGAATCACGCTGAGGAATGCCTGCTAGATGGTATTTAAGGCGATTTATGCCTCCATGATATGTATTTTTGCATTAATTGCAAACAACTGTTCCAGGCACTGGCCCTCTAACACCATATTTCCATGTAGGGTCTCTAGCCCCTATAGGACGAGTGCCTGGAACCCATGATGATGCTGTGCGAGGGGTGGAACTTGATGGGGCGGGGGCGGAACCTGATGCTAAGCCTGAACCAAAGCCAGAAGCCATTATAGTGTGTAATGTGTATTCACTGATCAATGATCAATCTACACATTCAAAAATATGTACAACATATTAGTTTTTTAATACAAAAAAATTTAAAAAACAACCTAAAATCATTAAAACTTCAAAAATCTAGAGCTAAATTTGATTTAAATTGATACAAATGTGTTTAAATGAATTATCAATTAACATTATTAACTAATCTTATCATTCTACACAAAAAATGAACCTAGGTCTGAAAATTTCAAAAAACAGTGAAAAAAATGAAAAAAATCAGCAAAAATCAACAAAAGATTGTGATGAATCTTGTTTTTTGGATTCTAAATGCAAAAAAATTGTTTCTTTGTGCTCTATCATGTCTTTTTTTCAATTTGGAATGAGTATTTTGCAAGAAGAATGAAAGAAAATAATTAATCAAAAACAAAAAAAAAAACAAAAACCCTACCTGTGAATCGAATTTCCCTTCAAAATCCACACAAAATGGCATTTGAATCCGCTCTCCTCGATGGAAAATCGTTGGAAATGATATCTCCTTGCTTTGGGGGGGGGTGGGGGTTTAGCTCCTCACACAAAGTATCAAGTGATTTTGAAATGAAATGAACAACATAAAAGACATTTTTTGACTTTATTCCTGCGCAGGCGAGTTTTTTCATCGAACTCGCGAGTTTTTGGCGAGTACTCGCCACTAAAAACTCGAAAAAACTCGTTTTTGGGGGTTTGGCGAGTGAACTTCGAAAAAAATCACGAGTTTTTTAAGACTCGGCGAGTTCTCTGCGAGTATGCCAACTATGGTCTCATCTATCTTCGCCTTGAAGATCAACTGTGTCCTCCAAGTGTAGATAGCCTCTTTGTCTTCTGCATCTGTGACTGATTCATATGCCATCCTCAAGTGAGCAATCATAATCTCATCTCTAGGTCTGTCCATCGCCAAACCTCGCTTCTCATCTTGGAGACGTAGACGGAGTTCGTGTGCATTGTACGGTAACTGATATAACTCTGCAAGCACAAAGCGGCCTCTAGTGACGAACTCCTCCTCCCAATCCTCTAAACGCTTGCCGTATGCAACCAGGTGATCAAGCTGACACTGTTCTGCGGGGGGCTCTAGCATTGGTGGGAGTGTGACGGTGACATCTTTCGTCCTGTGTACAAGGCTAGAAATATATTGACAAAGTTGCTGGATTTCAGCCTTGATGGCTGCCTTGTCTTCTCCGTCTTTCATTAGTCTCTCCCTCGTGCTATCTGTTGCAACCTGTAGGAGATCAACCTCTGTCTGATGTGTGCTTTTACCAAGGTTGACTGTGATCACTTCGAAGTCCTAAACTTCAATTTCATTCAGACTCTTCCCCTTTGGAGGTACAGCAGTCTCAATGACAATCTCCTTGTCAAAATTCCTCTCCACATGGACCTGTTTCTTGATCCTCTTGTCGAGCGCATCCTGGTAGGCATGATCAAAATCTGAATGATCAAGTATGTAAGACGGCTGCCTCCTCTTCCTTCCCAGTTGACTCTCAAGCCAAGACGAGTCTCGACTAATCCCACTGGAAGGATTTGTGCTAGGAATGAGAGGCTCCGACGACAGTGAATGTGTAGAGGTGTTACTACAAGGTGGCGAGTCCAAGTCTAAATCAATGTGAATTGGAACTGGAGACTGCTCTGGTGTCAGTGATGGTATGCATGGCTGAATCTCAAGTTCTAGCAAACTCTGAACTGGCTCTCTAACAGGCTCCATGTGTGTCTCAGTAGCAAGTTCCTTCCCTTTTGAGTTGTTAGGCACTTGACTCTTCTTAGGAGGGTTACTCCTCTTCTTCTGTTTAGGTTTAGACAAGGAAGGTAGTGAAGCATCCACCAGTGGCGGCTCTATTCTAGGCATGACTACCCTCCTAGACTTCTTGCTTTCGAGGTAGAGCATGTTGTTCTGAATAACTCTACTTGACCTCTCCTTCACTGATGAGTATTCTTTGGTGAACCAATCAACAATCGGCAGTGGTTGTGTATCAACTTGCTCTCTAAAAAATTGAGGAAGTGTATCTCCCTCATCCTCTGACAAACCTCCCACATCTTCTACCAAGAAGACAAAAATCTGCGAGAGAGAGAACCTGCTATAGCTGCGTCTGCGCACCTCAAAGTCATCCTTGTAGTTCACCCAATAATCCTCCATTGTAGGCTTATGGTATGGGCGACCACCAAGACGTGTTGTATAATGACTCCAAGGATCATATGTACGGGTGTCGACAAGGTACTTGAGTTTACAATTCTCCAACTCCTGTCCTACAGCTTTAGCATCAATTGTTGTCTTGCACCAATAGATTTTGAATTGCATTGGAAAGTTGGCAGCTTGTTTACGCTTGTGGCGCAAATGTCGATGAACATCATACAATTGCCCCAGGAACTCCATAAAGACTGTCCTATCTGAAGGATAGCGTGGAAGTATGGTTGGATTTCCTGTGTATCCGTAGACGCGGATGTAGGTATATGTAGGGAACTAAATGAACCAATCTGCTCAATCAACCATCGCTGCCCTAGCAACCGCTGAGATACGAACATGCAACTCCCGGTCTAGATTCCTCACTGTGTACGTCAAGAAAGCCTCATGCACAAGCTTGAAATGTCGTTCAACCTTCGTGAACTCAAGTTGGTCATAGTAGTGGTAGACTTTTTGTACACTAAGTATGTCCACCATGTTCAACCCTCTAAACTGACCCTGATAGGCGATCAAGTATACGAGGTAGGAACACATGTGAAACTAGTGAGCAACTAGAAAATCGATGATTTGCTCGTGGAGAATGTCGCTGATGAAGGATGCCCAATCATAATGTTCTCGCCCAGAGATGATTTGACCAATGATATAATACATCAGGGCTGGAATCTGTTTGCATCTACATGACCTGAGATGCGATTGAGAAGTGTAATCAAAATCACGTACTCATCCTTGTATTCACCATGACCCACATTGCTCAACAATTTGTTCTTTTTCTGTTTTAACCATCTGTCTGCCATCTTACTCTGACACTTGTCCATATCAGCATTGAATGCTCTCTCACACTGGTCCATGGTAATGACTAAACTGTTTGGATGTTGAGGAATACCAAAACATCTCTTAATATCCAGGGGTTTGAGACTGCATATGACCTGTCCATCTACTGACCGTATCTCGCGAGGAGCAGAATTGTAATGCTTAACACAAGACATTACGAACTCTATACAATGAATTGAGACAGGGATAGAAGTGGCCTCAAGCAACCTGGATTGCTGAATGTTTTGAAGTATCAAATCTTTTATCTTGATTGGATCCAAGATTGCTTCTAGAAGCACATTATGTAGATTCGTGTCAACTGTTTTGATGAAGTCATGAGTCAAGACTGACTTGGTCTTGAATTTGAGTTGAGTGTATTGCATTATGAAAAACTCGCCTGTTGACTGTGAACACGGCTATATTCTGACAACATTTCTAGAAAGCTAAAAATAACCTGCTGAGGCTAAAAATTGCTCATCGGAGGGCAATTTTCATGAAAAATTATGAGATATGGGTTTTGTCCAGAAAAAGATTCTAAGACAACCCAGAATGTCAGATTTGCGAAAATTGGACTTCTACTCAACCATGCAGAGGAATTTTAGTTAAGAAAATTAGAGCCTCGAGAATTGATGCTCTGGAACAAATTTTCTTGAAATATTCTAGAACATGGGTTTTACTGAGGAAGCTATCCTGAATCAACCCAGATGATTTGTTTTGTCAAAAGTCGCCAATTCTTCAAACATGCGAAAGAAAATATGACGAGAAGTAGAAGAATTTGATTGAGGTTTTAATGCTTTTTCTTCTGTTAAAATCGCCACTTTGTCTTGAATTTTGCTGATGAATCTAGACTTGTACCTGCAAAAGAATGTTTTTGATGTCTTCGCAACTAATTGCTGATGAAAATTCACCCAACTCAGGAAGAAATTCGCCTTTGTTTAAGTTGGATGAATGAAATGGTGGACACCATGTTGAATAAATGTTGGCATTTAAATTCGCACCTCTGGAATGCGTATTTGAAACGGACAGCTATGCATAGATAAATTGCTCTTCAATTTAGGAGGGGAAGCTCCCTCTTGCTGATGGTGTTGAAAGAAAGTAAACTAAGAACTAAGTTGCCTATCTTGTTGATCAACTTAGAGCACAAGGTTTATTAAACACAAACGCCGCAGCTGAGATTTTCTGTTTTAAGAACTTCAACTACGACTAACTTAAACTAAAGACGTTTCTAATTTCTCAAGTAATAAGCAGAGCAAGAGAAACTAGAAATGAACAAGGTTGATTTCTGACAAAATACTTCAATAAACTCTCTCTCAACAAACATCTACACACTTCAATGTGAGTTGAAATCAAGATCATAAAAGTAGAACATAAATAACGGAAATGTGAGATGTTATATCAAGGCAAAGGAGGCTCATGATTTTATTACTCAAACTTCTAGAACAAAACTCACTTCTAACATGCCTGGAACAAGAAATTGCAGCTAAAGAGGCTTGCAATCTTGTTCTTACACAATAGAAACAGCAATCACAATAACTCCTTGTTGGCTAAAAGAGACTCAACAATTTTCTATCACAAAACAATTGAACAACACTCGAATAACAAATAGAAGGCACAATAGGCTCAGCGTTTTGTTATCACTAGCATGGTTAAAGAAACTAATGAGCAAAGGCTCTTATTTATAGACAAGCAGAGGAGTAAGGACCCTAAAATCTCCTTGCTTTCACAATCTAGGGCTTGCTCAACAAACAAGCTTTATTACTAAATCTAGAAAGAAGATAACATCTAACACCTAAGAAAGCAAAAAAAAAGTGGGAAACGCTAACTATTACATTTTATCTTCTTCCTCTTCTCAAAGAATGGATAAGAATCATTCCAAGAATAGAAAGAAAGCGGGAAAGAAAGCTTCAAGAAGAAAGCTGCTTTAAAGCTCGATCACATCCGCTAGAAAATTAGAAACTGTGTCCCGATTCAGTGCATCTATGCCCTCAATAGAAAAACACCGCTTTTCTAGAATATCTTCAGCATCTGCAATAGATCTCAGGAAATCTTCAACCTCATTGGCCGCTTTATCAAACTTTGCTGACATCATCGAAATATGACCTATCCTTCCGCCAACTGGATTGCAACTACAAACAACACTTTGAAATTGATCCTGCACTTCATCAAGCCCGACGTAGGAACCATCTTCAAGACTGTACTGAGAGGGAATCTCTGTGATGAACTCACTGATGAAAAGAAGAGCTTCAATCACCCTTTGTCTATAGGTGATAAATTCCTCAGATATCCTCTCATAGGTTTTAACTTTGAAAACATGATGCTCTCTCCAAGCAAGGATTTGTCTCGTGTTCTTTTGAAACTACTGAGCCATAGGCTGTGTCTAAATCAGCAATGATAATCTCATGCCTTGGTCTTACTTCGGCCAATGTTTGTTCAAACCCTTGGATACCTTGACGTAGGTCATGAGCGCTTTCTCTTAATTGGAACATCTGTGCCAGGATCTACTTTCCTCTGACAATGAAGCTCTCGATCCACTCCTAAGTTTCTTTCCCACAAATGACCAGCTATCTTAACTGATGATGATCAGCTGGTGTCTCTAAGATCTGGGGCAGCAACTGGGTTGCCTGTGAAAAACCATGGACAAGGTCAGAAATGTAAAGCCTGAGCTGCTGATTTTCAGCCTTGAGGGCTGCCTTGTTCTTCTCCATCCTTGAGTACTCTTTCCTGAAGGTTTTTGGACACAACTTTGAATAGACTCACATCCACATGTCTAGTATTTCTACCAAGATTAGCCTTGATCATGACGAAATCATCCATGTTCTTGTCTTCTGGGGGCAATGCAGTCTCCATGACTATCTCGTTATCAGGATTCCTATCAAAGTGAACTTGCTTCTTTGCTTTCTTCTTAGGAGGTTCCTGATAGATGTTATCGAGATCATCAACACTCACCTGATATGAAGGCCTTCTTCTTACCCTTCCCAAGGAGTTCTCAAGCCAAAACACAGTAGTATCTTTACTAACTTCCTCAAGAGGTGCAATTCCAATCTCTTCATCATCTTCAATATCAAGGTCGATGTGAATTGGTAAAGGTTTTGTCAAAGGTACAAAAACGTGTGTTAAAGGTGGCTCCTCTGCTTCTTTCTGAGGTACGGGCTCGTCAGGAGGAGCTTCTGTTACAACTGTAGGTTGCTCCTGTATGACTATGCCTAAGAAGTCTAACCTTCTTCTTACATTTTTACTTGATCTACTACCTTTGACGCCTTCTTGAGACTGACTTTTTCCCTTTCCTCTTGACTGTGCTCTGGAAGAAGAGGGAATTGTCTTTGGCGGCTCTACTACTGGAATGGAGTTTTTCCTCTTAAGGATTAGGAAAACCTTGCTATGTTCAAGGACTTGGCCCGTCCTGTCCTCAACTGAGAGGGATTCTTTATTAGCCCATTTAACTTGTGAAAGGGGTTGATCTTCAATTCGCTTGTGAGTATAAATCGGGAGAAGCACATCCTCGTCATCATCTAATAACCCTTCTATGTCTTCATTTAAGCAGTCCTTCATCTGGTGGAGAGTGAGCTTGCTGTAACTACGCCTCCGCACCTCGAACTCATCTGTACAATTAGCCCAAAAATCTTCAAGGGCGGATATATGAGTATAGTTCTTCTCAAGTCGGCCAGCGTAGACACCATGAGGATCAAATGATCGTCTCTCGCTGTAAGACTTGAGGCCGAGTTTATCCAACTCATCTCCCATTGTCTTAGCATCTGCAGCAGTCCTGCATGTATAAATTCCTAGCCCTAATGGAAAATTAAGGGAGGGTTTCCTTCTATTCCTCAAGACTGTGTGGACCTCGTGTGCTTGCCTCAAGAACTCAATGAAGACGACCTCGTCTGACGGATACCTTGGTAACATGAGCGGGGCACCTGAATAGCCATAGACCCTAAGATAGGTGAAAGTGGGAAATTGTATGAACCAATCTACCCACTCCGCCATCGCTGCCCTAGCAACTAAAGATATACAGACGTGTAATTCGTTGTCCAGGTCCCGCATTGTGTACATCAGAAAAGCCTCATTCACTCTCTTGTAGTGATGCAGTGACTTCGTGAATTCCAATTGGGGATAGTAGTTTTATATATGCTATACACTCAATGATCCCTTGGTGTTCAACCCTCTAAATTGACCTTGATAGGCCACCAGGTAGACTAGGTAAGACACCATATGAAACTCATGAAATTGGAAGTATTCTGTTATCTGCTGATGTAGGCTGTCACTGACCAAGGTAGGCCAATCATAGAACTCGGTTTTCTTCATGATGTGGGGTATGGTGTAAAACATCCAAGGCTGAAACTTGGTGGCGTCTTCTGAGCCAGTTACCCTGTTGAGCAAGGTGATAATGATAGCAATTTCATCCTTAAACTCTCCTCGCCCAACGTTCTTTGGCAAAGTCTTATGCTTTTCTTTCATCCACCTCTGTGCAATCTTCTTACTATATTTATCTTTGTGCATTTCCCATATCCTTTCACATTTACCCTTTGAGATAGTAACGATTTCAGGCCATGGGGGAATGGAAAAACACTTCTCGATCATATTAGGCTTCAAACTGCAAATCAATCTGCCATCTACTAACTGGATCTCCCTTGTAGCTGGGTTGTAATGCTTGATGCAAGCGATTACGAACTCAAGACTCTGAACTGATATAGGAATAGACGCTGCTGCGAGGAGTCCAGAATGTCCCAGGTTTCTGATTGAGGTGTTGCCTGCGCTCTCCAAAGCATGTAAATCAAACACCGGCTTGATATGATGCTAGTCTGTCTCAGCTGTTTTGATGAAATCATGATAGAGAGTTGATTCAGTCTTGAAAATATTGGGAGTGTACTCCATTTCGGAAACCTTGAAGAATGACTATAAACTCGCCTATGTTCAGAGAAGGTTTGAGCAACTATTTTTAGAATGCTGATTTTCTTGCTCCAACGAACAAATTTTTTTGAAAATTTTTCTGAGATATGGGTTTTGCTCAGAATTTCGTTGCAAGACAGAAAGCCCGGATGATCCGTTTTCAAAATTTTGAATTTTTTTGCGAGAAAAGCAGCAAACCCTAATTTCTTCAATTTTTCCCAAAAAAAAGCTGGCACCTGGGTTTTCTTTAGAACAAAATTAGGAATGGACCCAGTTGATTAGATTTGTAAAACCCTGATGGCTGATCGAAAAAGCAGCCAACCCTAGGATTTAAAATTTTCTTGAAAAAAAGCTATGATATGGGTTTTCTTCAGAAGACTGGTTGGAAAGGACCCAGATGGTTGAAATTTGAATGCACTGAGGTTTTTACTGACATGCAAAATAAAAGCACTTGCTGCAACTTGATGAAGTTCTTGAGAATTTCTTGAGGAAGAATGAAGTGATAAGACCCGGATGGCTGAAAATTTGAAAACCTTGGCCTTCTCCTTGAAAAACTTGATCTTACGGGATTAAAAGCTTGAAAGCGAGGGTTTATGTTGCTGATCTGATAAATTTGATGAATAACCGGTAAGCTTGAGTTCTTGAATCATAAAAATTCTTCAAACTTGCTGCTCCAACTTTCTCCTTTGAATGCTACTTGCAAAAATAATGAAAATTACATGAAAGAAAGGTGTTAAATAGACTTAGGGTTTTGAATTGGGTTTGCTTTCTTTTGCTTTTATTTTCAAAACCCTAAAAATCCTTGATCATTGAACTTGGACGTCTTCTTCCTCTTTGCAATTTTGAAAATTTTGAAAATCTTGAAAATTTCTCTAAGGCATTAGAAGTTGGGCGCCCTTCTTGGCTAGGGGCGCCCACTTCAAGCAATGTTAGTCAATTTTTTGATATTTTCAACTTTCTGCCATTTTGACCCCCTATTTCACCTTCAATTTCCGGCTTGCAGACTAATCTGATGAGCGAGCTGAAGGATTCATCGCGGGGCTTGACTGATTCTGAGAAGATTGTTCTGGAGAAGTCTCTGGCTAAAATCCTCATCTTGACCTTCAAATTCTTGGGAGCCTTTTTCCTCCAGGGGCGCCCATTTTGTCTAGAGTTACCAATTTTCTTGATCTTTAGTTCCTTCATTAACTCCTCTTCTATAGATGATAATGTCGAATCTGGTGACTCGGGCGTCAGATTGACTGATGGTTATGCTTGTTGTGTAACTGGAGAGATATTAAGAGGGGTCTCTTGGGAGAAGCTTCATTAGATAGCTGGATTTGAGCCTTCAAAAACTTGGGCGCCCCTGGCAAGCTGGGGCGCCCAAACTCACCAGAGTTAGAATATTTTCACAATTTCCTGTTTGCTTCTGAACTTTGATTCTTAGCTCTTTTTAGACCCTCCATTTAGCTTCTCTTATCTGGCGACTGCAACCTTCGATTGACGCGCCGAATCTCTCGTTGGAGAGCTGGATCAACTGCGAAGAGATCATATTAGAGCCATTTCTCTAGATTCATCTGTTTTACCTCTTAAAATCTTGGGCGCCCTTCTTCACTAGGGGCGCCCAAACCTTCTAGACTTAGTCAATTTTATTTGATTTTCATCTTTAAGTTTGAAACCTTCATTCCATATGTTCCACTTTGATATGAATCTGCTGGAGATTGGACAATCGGAATATCGGCGGAGGCGAGGTGTTGTGAAGTTGGTTGAATCTAGAAGAGGTCAGAGACATATTCTCAAACTAAGCATTGGGTTAGAGTGCTTCAAAAGTTGGGCGCCCTTGCTACCGAGGCCCGAAGTCTCTGATAAAATTTACATTAATCTTCAGTAGCAGAATTCTTACATGCAGATCCTCACGATTTGACCTCGAAGATCGGGATGGTTGGATGAATTTGATGACACCACTTAGATGATTAAGTTCGCGGAGCTGGCGAGGAGAAATGAACTTTAATTAAGTATAAAAAAAAAAAAAAAAAAAAAAAAAAAAAAAAACCCTAATTTTATCGTTGAATTGCCTAAAAGATGAAGCCTATTCTCTTCCCAAGAGCCGTCAGCCGATATTAAAGAATTTACATTTTCCACTTTCTTCTCAGGATTCTTACGTGCTCGCTCACAACTTCGCCTTCTACTAAGCGGCAGAATGTTAGAACGTTTGAGGCTGGCATTAGCCCGACCTCCGGTGACCTCCGGGTTCCACGATATGCTTGAAAGCGGAATGGAGCCACACTACTAGGGAAAAAAGCGATTATTTTGAGATTAAAACGCACCAACCATAGTCACCGGGACTGGGCAGCGGCCAGTCGCTTCTGTGACCCTCGCGCGTCACAGCGCCCTTAACGGATCTGGACCCGGCAGCGTCAAACCGTCGAGCGAGCAGCGCCCAGGGCGGCGTCGAGGCGGGAATCGACCCTGGATCGCGGTCGGTAGCGGCAAAAGGCGAAAGGCCAAAAAAATAGAAACTCAAGTTTTTTTATATTTTTTTTTTACTTATATTTTCTATTCACCCTAAAGAAAGCAACCTCATTTCATTCATTTGGAAAAAAAGGAGGAGAAGAGAGAGTTGTGACGAAAAATAGGAGGAGAAGAGAGGGCAACCAGCAAGTTGTTGAAGACAAATCCAAGGTCATATATCATTTGGGGAGCTTCATACCAACAAGGAGGTGCATTGAGAGCTCATTACCAGTGATTGGGAGGAGTTTGCATTGCATTCTAAGCCAAATCTAAAAGGTAAGTTTGATTTTAATTGATTTTTTTGTGTTTTTTTAACAAATAATTCATTGTAATTTGTAAAATCATTTTTTTTTTAGTTTGCATATATTTTTTACAAACCCTACTTGCAACTTAAATAATTTTAGAAACCCTACTTTTGCAGCCACATTCATTTGCAAATCAAACCGTATTATTATTTTCACAATGTCTCAAACCCCAGTCAGAAAAGACCCTGCTTGGAAACATGCTGAAATCTTTCCCGGAATGAAAAGAAGAGACGCAAAATGTTTCTACTGCAAAACAATATATCATGGAGGCATAAATAGATTAAAATACCATCTTGCACGCATACCCGCCCATGATGCAGTGGGTTGCACTAAAGCACCTCCTGAGGTTGTTCGTGAAGTGCAGGTGCAATTAGAAACTTTTGAAATGCAAAAAGAAATGAAAAAGAAACAGAAGCAAGAGTTGGTGAGTGTTGGAGTTGGATAGGGACTTGGTGCTGTTGGAGATGCTTCTTTCATGCCTCCATACCATCCTAGTGATAGTGCTTGTGCTAGTGCTTTTGTTTCTGCATCAGCTATGCCTATGCGTACTCCTAGTGCTGGTGGCGCTGCTACTGCTAGTGGTAGTGGCAGTATTAGCATTGGCCCTAGAGTTCGTAAATCTAGGGTGGACTCATATTTTGTACCACGCACTACTCCTGGTTCCCAACCGTCGCTTGAGAGCATGGGTTGGAACAAGACGCACATGATGCGGCAAAAAGTCAATTGCAGACTTTGGTACTACTGCACCATTACCTTCCATGTAGCCGGTAATTCTTTTTCGTTTAATTGTTTTAAAATTTATATTTAAATTTTAGAATCTAGATGTATCTCATTATCGAATTCAAATTTAAAGTTAAAAACTTAAAACTTTTTCATTTTACAATACTTATGTAACTTATTAATTTATTTATGACATGTTATAGGTCACCTTTTTGGCAAAACATGGTTGATGCCATAACCATATGTGGGGCAGGGTTCAAAGCCCCTAGTGAAGATGAATTAAAGGGCCCACTTTTGACTCAAAAGGTGGCAGATGTGAAAGCACAATTAGAGGAGTGTTGATGTGTTTTTCGTGACCGCACTAATGCAGAATAAAGTCGCCAACGGCTTCCCTATTCTCTCTTGATCAAAGTATCCAGCACGCTAAGATTGCGAGAGAGTTCGTGCTTTCAACTCCAAGGTTCTTTTAGTGCGAATAGGCTCAGTTGGCTCGATGTGATTTGCTGGTATTTCAAGGGGACTTACAGAATTGTTCAGCAGCAGAGGAAGGGAATTCAAATGCTCTAAAGATTTGTCTATGAAGCGTGGGTTTCCTATTCTAATCAGAAAGTACTGAATTGAAAGTGGTGCAGGGTTAAGAAGGCTCTAATTTATTCTAAGGCGTGGGACATGGCGATCAATTCTCACAAGCTCCAACCAGGCTCTGCTTTGCCTCGCTTTGGACAGCCTCCACAAAACCGGTGCAATCTTCAGAGGAGTAGCTCAAAGTGTTCAGATCATAATTCAACGCGAAGACACCGTCACAACGACGCATACCAACGTGTGAATCACAAACGAAGTTAAGTCCGTGATGTTCCAGTTGACCACACAAGGCGAACTCACCATCAGCGAGCCCACTAGTGGTATGGATAGGCGAAGTTTGCTCAAATTGAAGACCACATTCCACAACTAACATCTACTTGCATGGAATGAAAATAATACTACTTTGAACTATTTTACGCTACCATTTGAATCGGAAGGACGAAGAAACCTTGCTAGCTACTCACAACAAAGACAAAATTCACCATCAATGAAAAACTATTTTATTGAGAGAGTGTTCACAACAATTTCTTACAAAGTTTTCAAAGGGAAAACTTTCCCTCTTCTTCAAACTATACTATCAATCTATACTAAGTTACTCTAAGCTATCACCTAGCTGTCTCTCTATTCTAATCTCTATTGTCTAACTTCTACTTCTAATGTCTAATGAGATACAAATGAGGGGGACTCCCCCTTTTATAGTTGGCCAAGTCCAACGGACGGCTCAGATTACAATCGGTTGGATGGCCAGGATTGTGCCACCTCAGCCCTAAAAACTGCCACCAAGAGGAGTGGGGTAATAAATGAGCCATTAATGGCCACCATCTTCTAGAAGATTTCAGCTTTGAAACGCGTTCACACTGATCTCGATCTTCCTCTTGACGTTGCTCTTCAACTTCTTCTTTGTCACTTGAGTCTCAACACTTAGCTATTCTCTTGCAACCTTTCTTCCTTCAGGGTTGAAATGTCATCCTGGATTATTTTCTTCCTCACTTCAAGTCATCACCGCTTGGTCTCAACGTTCCTCCTGCAAAACAAGCAAGGAGAAGAGTATTAGAACACTTCATCATATAAACTCAACTTACTTACCAGGATTTTCATGTTTTGATCTCCAAGGGTTCATCACCCTCGCTAGCCAACTTTTGCCTTCTTCATGCCTTAGTCAAATATCCAACCCATCTTGCATTCTGCCTGGGCATACTTTGCTCTGATATTTCATCCAACTCAGACTCGAGAAGAAATCCTTTCATCAGGAATTTGATCAAAAATTATCTAGGTGATCATTTTCAAAATTCATCTACCAAGGCATTTTTAACACATTTTATCCCTTGCCTTAGAAAAAATTTTAATTTTCCCTTAGGAAAATTCATCAACCTGGTGCCCATTTAAAATCTTACCTCAGAACCCTTGGCAAGCTGTGGAAGACCTTAAAATCCATTCCTCGTCGATAATCTTCAATACCCAGAAGAAAATTTCTTTCAGAACTTGTCGAATTCATGGGTATACAACGAACGGGTTCATTTAATTTTTCTTGAATTTTGAACCTTAGAAAAAATAATTTACATCAAATTTAATTTGATTCTTCATCCCAGTGAGTATCCTGTCGCTCTAATTTGAAATTTCCATCGATCTCATGAAGATGGAGTATTCTGACTCATCCCTGCCAATTTCATCCATGCCTCAGAAAAATTTTATCATCCTCCAAGCCCAGGTGTATTTTCTTAAGGAAGAAAATTTTGTGCCTTAGAAAAATTTTGAATCACTTTGCATTTTGAATTTTGCCTTAGAAATTTTATTCAACTTCCTTCATCTTGCCTGTGAGGAATTTTTTATCAACTCATTTAGAGAAATTTCTCTTAGCATGCTTTGTCACCTTGGGCGCATTTAGCCTATCATGAAGGATATTTTCTCTTAAATTCCCACGCCCAGCATACTTCAATGCCTTAGCAATTTTTTTACACACTTACCACCCTAGGCGCATTTCACACTTGAAGGGGATATCTACTTCCACACCTTAGCCATTTTATTTCACCACCTTGCAAGCTTAGCATTTCCAACGCCCAAACAATTTTTACCTCCCCCCTATGTACCTAGGGCGTATTCAACACCTTGAGGAAGATATTTATTTCCACGCCTAGCATATTTTATCAACCTCACCTATACTTAACCACTTTTCAACTCAAATCCACTCTTTACTTGGCGCATTCAAAGGCTAGAGAGGAAAGTCAACACTAGAATAATTCCATCTTGCACAACGCCCAGCAACCTTCACTTGTCTTCATCTCTATTTGGGCGCATTTTACCCCTTGGAGTGGATGGGCGCATTTTAGTATGTGAGGAGGATAAGCATCTTCCAACGCCTTAACTATTTTGTCCTCATATGCTTTCTCTTGGGCGCATTTGAGCATGCATGGAGAACTTTTCAAACGCCACCTTGTTTTGACTTGTTGACTTTCCCCCTTTTGTCTTCACATGGCCTCTTTTGGGCGCATTTCAGCATAGGAGGAGGACGAGTTTCTAACTTAGCAACTTTTAGCATTTTGCTTGCATGTGAGGGGCGCATTTTGGCATGTGTGAAGGATGACTCTTGAGCTTCCTTATTTTTGTCTTGACATGGCCCCGTTTGGGCGCATTTTGCTATGTGAGGTGGACGAAGCTCATACTTAGAAAATTTTTGCATGCCACTACCTTGAGCTGGGCGCATTTTGGCATGAGAGCAGGATGAACTTTTATACTTAGAAAAATTTTAGCATGCCATCACCTTGAGGGCGCATTTCACCTAGGCTGCAGGATAAACTCTGTTGACTTTTTGACTTCTTGGGCGCATTTCCTACTTGATGAAGGATGGGCGCAAATGGAGGGTGGTGGAGGATATTTATACTTAGCCATTTTTCCTTGAAGTCATCCACTTTGAGGGCGCATTTAGCCATAGGAGGTGGACGAGTTTCTTGCCTTAGAAATTTTTTTATCAATTTCCTCAAGGTGGGCGCATTTTGCCCTGGCAGGAGGATGAAACCAATACTTAAACATTTTTCATGACTTCCAGCTGGAGATGAGGGCGCATTTAGGGGTGCCTGTAGGATATTTTCAACACTTAGCAATTTTTATCACCTGTCAACTGGATGAGGGCGCATTTGAGGTAGGCTACAGGATATTGTCAACACTTAGGCATTTTTCTTTCTTTCTGCCCGCTTCTCCATGCTTTGCTATAAATAGTAGTCCCTTGATTTTCACACCTCAGAGGCTCAGATCGTTTTGAAATTTTAAACACTACATCCTTGCGACCTCGTTACCCTGTTGACACTGCTATTTTGGGTTGGCCTGCTATTTTTAGCCCATTTCTGAAGGTGATTTGCTATGAATAGTAATTGCTTGCTTCTGATAGCTCCACTGCTCCGATTGACCTGAAATTTGAATGACGTGCTCCTCACCACGTGACCTTACTGCCGATATCAGCACATACACCTGATTTGCTATTTTTAGCTTGTTTCCAAAATGACTTACTATAAATAGTAAGTGCTCCGTTTGTCTTCAAATTTTACCAGCAGATAGCCTGAAGGATGCTGATCACGGTGGTTTACACCGGTTTTCGAAAATTCCGACTTTTTACCCTTCTTTTCAGGTCCCGAAGCTGGAAACCCTAATTTGTTCTGCATGCATATCAAATGATCTCCGTTTGCCTTTGTTTCTGTTGCATTGCGATCAGCTCGTGATTCTGAAGTGTTGGGAAGCGGCTGCCGGGATGCACCTGCTAAAAATAGTAAGTTCCCAAATGAGTGATCATCTTGTTTTGCATGTCATATCATTGCGAAACTCTCGAAAAACCCATAAAGAATATGCTGACATGCAAAGAAAACCCTGACATGCAAACCCTAAAAATAGCCTCTGAAGGCTGAACTTTGAAAGTTGTTATCTTGCTTTGCACGCTATACCATCGCGAAGGTCTCGAAAAACCCAGAAGGAATATACAAACATGCAGAGAAAAACTCTGCGTCTAAGCCCTGAAATTTGTCCCGGAAGCTGGACTGCTAAAAATAGAAAGTTGCCTGTTTTAGCTCAAATTTTGCACGCGAGCAGCCTGATGTGCTCCGAATGCAGTGTGACTGTCAGAATCTCAGAAATGCAGATGGATTGCTTGTAATTGCACACTTACTAAAAATAGTAAGTACTTCAGAATCTGATGAAAATTTGCTGAGAGCCTGCCGGAAGCATACTGACATCAATGTTAAGCTCTGTTTTCAATTTATTCACCCCACTTGACCTCAGATGGGCCGAGAAAGTTCAAAACCCTAATTTCTAGACTTGGCCAAAATTCAAGTTTAAACTCAATGATGGGCACAATCCCGGAAAGACAGACAGTAGAAAAGAGAGACAACAACAAAACTACCGAAAGCAAAGCCAAAATTAGGGGGTCCCCATTTGCAATGGGGCGATGTGTGAAAAAGGTCACAACAAAGAGCAGCGCAAGCAGTGGAGGATGATTGGTTGCACCATCATGACTAATGGTTGGACCGATAGGAGAAATAGGACGCTGCTTAATTTCCTAGTTTCCTCTGGAGGTAATTGTACTTCCCTCAATGCATTGAAATTTGAATTATATTTAGTGATTAATAATTTAATATGGCTGATTTATGTTTTTTAATTTATTGAATAATTGGTTTTGCTTATTTTTTCAGGTGACACCGTTTTCATGAAGTCCATTGATGCTTCTGCCCAATTCAAAAATGTCACATACCTGTGTGAGGCTATAGAGGAGGTGATAGCTGATGTGGGGGAAGAGAATGTAGTGCAAGTGGTAACAGATAATGCAGCAAATTATGTTGCTGCTGGTAGATTATTGATGGAGAGGCACCCTACTATATTTTGGACTCCATGTGCCGCCCATTGCATTGACCTCATGTTGGAGGATCTTGGCAAGCTCCCATGGATCAAAACATGTGTGGAAGCAGCAAAAAACATATGCAAATTTGTATACAACCACACATGGGTGCTTAACCTTATGAGGCAATACACGGGGTTGAGGGAGTTGTCTCGTCCAGCATCACCAGGTTTGCAACAAATTTTATCACGATGCAATCCTTGATTCGGTCAAGGGCAGCCTTAAGGCGCATGTTTACTAGTGAGGAGTGGTCTTCCTCATCCTTTTCTACAAGCACTGCAGGGATTGTTGTGGCTGATTGCATTTTTTATGAGCAAGGGTTTTGGACACCAATGGACGAGATTGTGAAGGTAAAATTTAATTATTTATTATGTTTAAATTTTTAATCATATCTTACTTTTATTTGTTTATTTTCTTTCACACTTATTTGTGAAACATGTTTTCACTTTGCAGTTTATTGAGCCCTTGCTAGTGCTCCTACGAGTTGCAGATGGGGAGAAGCCCCCAATGGGCTACATATATGAGGGCATGGATAGGGCCAAAGAGGCCATTAGATCAGTCTATGGTGGAGTTGAGGAGAAGTATCGTCCCATTTGGGATATCATTGATAGGAGATGGCAAAACCAACTTCATAGGCCCATCCATGCAGCCGCATGTTTCCTAAATCCGGCCTTCCACTTCCACCGTGATCTCCGTGCAGATAGAGAAATTCTTAGTGGGCTCTACACGACGATAGAGCGGATGTTGCCCGCTGTTACTACACAGGTGGTGCAGGAGATAGATGCCTTCACTAAGGCACAAGGAGACTTCTTTGCACGTCAAATGTGCAAAGATAATAGGACAACATTACTGCCAGGTAAAAATATATTTAAGGGCATAATTTTCATCTTTTTATATTATAATTTATTGTTAAATGTTGAACTTGAACTTGAAACTTGAAATGAGATTGATTTTGTTTCTTTTTCTCATCTCAGATAGGTGGTGGCATATGTTTGGTTCTGATACACTGATCTTGCAAAATATTGCCATTCGTATATTGAGCCAGCCATGCAGTTCATCTGGTTGTGAGCGCAATTGGATTATGTTTGAGCACATACACTCCAAGAAGCACAATAGATTGACAGTGGAGAGGATGAATGACTTGGTATATGTTCATTACAACCTTCGGCTCAGATACAAGAAGCTTTTTGACCACGACAAAACCCCAATCAGTCTAAAGGAGGTTGATCCACAGTCTGAGTGGATCACTGAGGCTACAGATGCAGTCTTTAGTGACAAGGACCTTGATTGGGTGGACCGGGCAGAGAGAGAGGCCAAGGTTGTAGCCATGGCTAAGGAGGAGGCTAGAGCACGAGGAGACATAGCTGCTGTCGGTGAGAGTGGCATGGAGAGTCAGACACAGGTAGAGACTATGGCTGTAGCTGCAACATCATCCAGGACCCTTAGACGCCTTCGTAGGAAGGATGCTAGCTCCACTATGCCATAGGGCATAGAGTCATTGACTTATAGCTATTGTTTTACTTTTGATATTTCATATTTGTATGGAACATTTGATGTCATGGATTTCATATTCCATGAGTTTTGTATACATTTGACTAATTTTATATATCTAAGTATGCTATTTCCTTCAGTAGCGCAACTACAATTTGTGTACTTTATACTTATGTAATCATTGTATACTTGTGCATGTGATCAAATTTGATTTTATTTGTGTTGTATTCAATAAAGGGTGCTTGAAACAAGTTTTAAATCTTTAAAAATCTCTAAATTTCTAGGGTTTTTTCAACTTTTTTTCATATTGCCGCGTTTGCGCCGCTTCCGAGTCCTGAGTCGCCGAGTCGCCCTCGCCGAGTCCGAGCCGCGTCCGAGTCTCGTTACTATGGCACCAGCCTAATATGGACGTATTTTGAGCCAATAAAAATCAGTTTGGACCCCAACGGACCAACTTTCTATTTTTAGAAAGTTTTGTCAGTATCTGTTTCCAAAGAAACCTAGAAAAGTTACTATTTTTAGAAAATTTCTAAAAATAGCAGTTTTCCTAAAAAGTAGGGATGAAAAACTGAGATCTGGGTTTTGTAGATTAAGCTGCTCTGAGCAGACCCAGATCATCAAGCTTTGAAAATTTTACATTCTAACCCCTCATGCAAGACATGCACACCCAAATTTTGACCTTTTGACTGATTTAACAAGATTTTTACTCATTTCTTCAAAATGTCTAAGTGTAACAAAAATTTAAATTTTGGGGTACAACAATAAATAGATAAATTTGTACCATAATGGCGCCACTGCAAGCTTTAAACCCTAATTTAAAAAGAATTGTTCTAATTGGACCCCCTCCAGTTCAACTAAGACTGACTTGAAGTCCTGGAAATAAAATAATATTAAAATATTCAATTCCTTTTAACATGCGAATTTGTAATTAAATATTACAAAAGGCGCCAATAATAAATTATTGAAGAAAATCGCCCATTTAAATGCTTGCATGCAAAAAGTCGAATTTAATATTATTTTTAATAAATTAGCAACAATCTCCACATACTGATTCAGGAAAGTCAAAATTTAACTCTCCAGGCATCCATTTGCAAAAGTTATGAGATTTTTTGCTAACTTCCTACTTTATAGCTCACTGAAAACTACAGTTGCCTATGTTCAGCTCTGATTTCTGGGTGACTAAGTGAAGCTGTGATTGAACCGAGATATCCACCGCGAAGCCTGTAGAGCAAGGATGAAATGTTTGTTGGGAGCTGCAATTGCTAAAAACAATGTTTGACACCTCAAAACATTAGGCGCCTTTGATTAAATTGATGCAAGGTCTCCAGACTTGAGCCATTTCTCCGTTTTTCCATCTGACGTTTTAAACTGCCACTACCGGTGAACAATGACCCCTACTGACTGAATGATAGGTTCATTGCGTAACTGGAAGAATTTTGCATCCAACGACTGTATGTAAGTCATCTGAAAGTTGCATTAGGAACCCCAAAAGCAAGGGTGTCCCTAGCCTGTGAAGGCGCAATCACTAATTTGACAAAAGTGTAACTTTCATCCGGACGCCATACTTTGACCCCTGACATTGGGAGTTGGAGTGCTTCGATTCGCACACCGCCAGTCTCTCTGCGTAGCTAGAACAACTTACAAGAGATGTCTCTGGAAGTGACGAAGTGAGAAAACTGCTTCTCAGACCTCAAAAAGAAGGGCACCTTTTCCAAGGTGTTGAAGGGTGTTTTATGACTGCACCAACGGTTACTCTATCCTCTCTTAATCAAAATCTCCTACATGCTAAGATTGCGAGAAAGATCATTCAACTCCAAGGTTCCTTTATGCAGTGGACGTAGTCTCAGTTGGCTTGATGTGATTTGCTGGTATCTCAAGTGGGACTTACGTAATTGTTCAATCAGAGATCAAAGGGAAAGGGGTTTTCACAAGCTTTGAAAGATGTTTCAATGAAGCACAGGTTTCCTAAACTAACCAGAAAGTACTGAACTTGAATGGCTGCAGGAATTAAAAATACTATGGTCTATCCTAGGCGCGAGATGTGGAGATCAACTCTTGCAAACTTCAACCAAGCTCTGCTTCGCCTCACCTTGGACAGCTTCCACAAAACCGGTGCAATCTTCAAAGGAGTAGCTAGAGATATATAGATCACGATTCAACATGAAGATACCATCACGACGATGCATACCAACATATAAACCGTAATTGAAGTTAGGTCCACAATATTCCAGTTGACCACGCAAGGCGAACTCACCGTCAGTGAGTCCGCTAGTGGTATGGATTAGCGAAGCTTGCTCAAATTAAACACCACATTCCACAACTACCATGTACTTGCATGAAATAAAACCTATTTTACTCTAAGTTCTACTTTAAGATAGTATGCGAATTGGAAGGACGAAGAAGCCTCACTAGCTACTCACAACAAAAGATGGAACCGCAAGCAATGATAACTCTTTTTATTATGAGAGTGTTCACAACAACCTCTTACAAAGCATTCAAATTGAAAACTTTCCTTCCTCTTCAATCTAAACTATGCTATCAATCTATGCTATTTGTCTCTCTATGCTCTATCTCCTAGTTGTCTAATACTCTAATGAATTACAAATGAGGGGGGATGCCCCTTTTATAGTTGGCCAATTCCAACAGACAGCCTAGATTCAATTACAATGAAGGGCTCAAATTGAGCCACATAAGCCCTAGTCAAGATTTTGCCCTAAAAACTGCCAGAAAGTGGAGGGGTAATAAATGAGCACAGAATGTCCACTCTCTCCCTTTTACCATTATGATCAATTAATGCCCACCATCTTCCAGAAGATTCTCGTCTAGAAACGCGTTCCCACTGTTTTTCCTCATGACTACTAATTCTATGAATCTGGCCAACACAGCTTCAACCTCCTGAACTGATATGGCAGGCACATTCTGAATCTAAAACTCCAAGATGGCGACTTCTTTCTCCTGTTTGATGATGATTTTCCCCCTTGCTACTATTGCCTCTTGGGTTGTGCGAACTATGCTGGAGAACATTTTCTGGGTCATTGAAGGACTTCACACTTGAGAAGAATTCCTCTACTTTGTTCTTCACTCCATCCTATTGTCATTCTTTAACTTTGAAGTGCTTGAGGATGATCTCTAACGCCTGGGCTTTCATTATTTCACCATCCCGATCTTGAAGGATTTTCCTGTCTTGGACTTCAACCATTTCTTCCTTGCCACCTGTCTCCCTAAGTTAGGCGCATATTAGGTCTTTGTGGAGAAATTTCAACACTTAGCCGTTTCTTCCAACATCTCCCTTCATGGTTTGGGCGTAAATGAGACATCATGGAGGAATTTCAAATATGTAACTTTTCTCCTTCCAAGGTTGTAATGTTGTCCTGGAGTATTTGCTCCTGGAGTATTTGCTCCATCACCTCAAGTCATCATGCTTTGGTCCCGGTGTTCATCCTGCAAAACAAAAAGAGAAGAGCATCAAAACACTTTATAATATAAATCCACTTCACTTACATAATTTCCATGCTCTGATTTCCAAGGTCTGATTGATCTCTAGATTTGATAGAGTTTATCATTTTTCTCTAGCAAACTTTGCTTTCTTCATAACTTTTCATCATGGGCGCCTTTAACATCTGTGTGCTAGGGCGCAGATCATCTTGATGTTTTCATCTTCTTCCTGTTGATGTGTTTTTCGTGACCGCACCAACACAGAATAAAGTTACCAACGGCGACTCTATCCTCTCTTGAACAAAATCTCCTGCATGCTAAGATTGCTAGAAAGATCATTCATTCAACTCCAAGGTTCCTTCATGCAGTGGATAGTCTCAGTTGGATCGATGTGATTTGCTGGTATTTCAAGGGGACTTACGAATTTGTTCAACAGCAGAGAAAGGAATTTGAATGCTCGAAAGGTTTGTCTATAAAGCTCTTGTTTCCTAAACTAACCGGAAAGTACTGAATTGAAAAGGTTGCAGGGATAGAAGGTGCTATGGACTAATCTACGCGTGGGACATGGAGATCAATTTTCACAAGCCTCAACCAGATTCCGCTTTGCCTCACTTCGGACAGCCTCCACAGAATTGGTGCAATCTTCAAAGGGAGTAACTAAAGATATTCAGATTACAATTCAACAATGAAGACACCATCACGACGACCCATACCAACATGAAGATCGTAATCGAAGTTAAGTCCACAAATTTCCAGTTGACCACACAAGGCGAACTCACCATTAGTGAGCCCACTAGTGGTATGGATAGACGAAGATTGCTCAAATTGAAGACCACATTCCATAGTTACCAGCATTTACTTGCATGAAATGAAATTTATTCTACTTTAAGATCCTACTCGAATCAGAAGGACGAAAAAACCTTGCTAACTACTCACAACAAAAGACGAGATCATCATCAATGAAAACTCTTTTTTATTGAGAGAGTGTTCACAACAATTTCTTACAAAGTTTTCAAAGGAAAAACTTTCCTTCTTCAAACTACACTATCAATCTATGGTAAGCTATCTCTAAGTTGTCCCTCTATCTTCCTATCTCTAAGCTAATCTAATCTCTACTATCTAATGAATTACAAATGAGGGGGGGATGCCCCTTTTATAGTTGGCCCAATGCAATGGACGGCTCAGATTCAATTACAATGAAGGGCTCAGATTGAGCCACATAAACACTAACCCTAAAAACCGCCACCAAGAAGAGTGGGGTAATAAATGAGCCATTAATGTCTACCATCCTTCTAGAAGATTCCTGCTTGTAAACATTTTCACACTGTTCTTCTTCTTGACTGCAAACTAGATGAGTCTGATCATTGTGGCTTCAACTTCTTGAAAGGGTATGGCATGCACGTTCTCAATCTGACTCCAAGGCTATAACCTTTTGTAAAGAACCCTGCTGGTTCAACTTCAACCCTTGATGCTTAAACTGATCTTTTTTGTGTTTTGTTGTTTTGTATTGTTTTTGATGGTTTTTGTGCAATAAGATGAATGGTGCGATTTTGCAATAAATGCTTATAAAAATCTTAATAAATACAGGGAAGTAAATACTGAAGCAAATAGACTTCTAAATCGGTAGCACATGGATTTATTATTCTTTCTAGACGATTACAATGATGAATCTCAAACATGCAGACTAAAAGGCAAAGCAATATTTAATATTTGAAAACCTGATTGCAGCCGCCTGTAGGAAGCATGAAATGGTACGGCCAATCCAAAAGACAATCCTTCCCCAACAAATTTGCATTGCAGATGCTACTGGAGACCTAGGCGCCCAAGCTGGAGAAGGCAAAATGCAAAAAGGCAAGGTGTTTTTGCCCAGAGAAGAAGTACGGCGTCTGCTGCAGCCAAGTATGGCCTGTACCAGCAATGATAGAATCCGTACCACCTTGAATACTATGCCAAATAAAGAACTAACCCAGCCGCTCAAGATATCACCTTTCCCCTGGCGAATACTGAATCAAACCCTGACGAATAACTTCAAAATAGGCTTTGTAATAACTTCTGAATGAAGCTATTCAACTAACAGGCAATAAATCAACTGATATTTCACAGCCTCTAAATTGCAATACACTGAAGATGGCTTGTTCTCCAATGCAGTAGAAAACTAAAACCCTTGGCTTCGTTCTCTGAAGAAGGAAATGGCTAAAATCGATTCTCATATGCATAATAATGAATTTCTTCCAAAGAAACCTTATATCTCCTCAAACAAGTCGATTTCCTTCAAAAAGCATCATTTAAATAAACTTTGAATTTTCACTTTTAATATTCCAATAGTTTGGGCGACCATTTAATTATAATAATTAATTGAAATATGGCCCCTTCTTCATGATGGTCAACCCCTCTATTAAGTCACTTAAGTTATAACATTAATTTACATTATAACTTTATAATATAAGCTTCAATTAAATTAATATTTATGTTGGCAAATAAATATTAATATCTCCCTCAATATAAGTCCAAATGACAAGTCGTCTGAAGCCGGATGATTAGTGACTGAATCTGCATATAACCAGACCATACTGCTAAAAATAGCAGGGGTGCTCCACTGAGTGTCTCTACTTACTAAAAATAGTAAGTCAAGCAAATGATGTCCAAAAGACCCCGAATGAAAGCCAAACTGAATAATTCTGACAACTGAAACCAAGCCGTGCCTCAACAAGACCCTCTATCCTCCATATTAGCCTACGAGGGCCACATAATAGGCTAATCTCAAGTACTGAGAGATGTCAACTGGAAGGGGACATTACACCTTTTAATCTGTTTGATGGTGATTTTCCTCTTTCCTGTCACTGCATCTTGAGCTATACGAAGCACGCTGGAGAACATCTTTTGGGTTATCGAAGGACTTTACACTTAAGGAGAATTTCTCTGCTTCGCTCTTTAGCCCATAGCGCATTTAGGGGTAGGAGGAGAATTTATCAATGCCTTGGAAACTTATCTTGGCCTCACACCATAACAGGGCGCATTTAGGGGGTCAAGGAGGATTTTCTTCAGACTTAGACATTTCTCAGCTTGCTCGCCCCTGATTTACTATATTTAGTAAGCCTATTGATTTTCATACCTCTAAAGCTTGGATTGATTTGAAATTCGCGCCACAAGATCTTCATGATCAAGTTGATCTATTCACACTGCCATCTCGTGCTGACTTGCTATTTATAGCATGTTTCTGGAGGTGATTTACTATTTATAATAACTACTCAGTTTCATGACTTCCCCAACTCCATTTGACTTGAAATTTGAATGGTGTGACCCTCATGGGATGACTTGCCTGTTCACACTGGTGCCTGCTATTGACTTACTATTTATAGTCTGTTTCTGGAGTGCCTTACTATAAATAGTAAGCGCTTAGATTGCCTTCAAATTTTACCAATGGATAGCTTGAAAGATACTGATCGCAGTGGGATACATCAGTTTTCGAAAATTCTGGCATTTGACCCCTCATTTTGGGTCCCGAAGCTGGAAACCCTAATCTGGCTTGCATGTCGATCAAATGATCTCCGTTTGACCCCGTTTTTGTTGCATGTCGGTCAATTTGTGATACTGAAGTGCTTGGGGGGGGGGTGTCAGAGTGGATCTGCTAAAAATAGTAAGTCCCCGAAAAAGTGACCAACTCTGTTTGCATGTCACATCACTGCGTAGCTCTTGAAAAACCCATAAGGAATAACTTGACATGCACTGAAAGGTCCTGCATGCAAACCCTAAAAACAGCCTCTGAAGGCGGCTCCTAAAAAGTTCTTGATCTTGGTTTGCATGTTACACCACTGAGAAGCTTTCGAAAAACCCACAAAGAATGTTCAGACATGCATAGAAAATTCCAACATGCAAACCCTAAAAATAGCCTCCGAAGGCTAAGTTCTGAAAGTCATCATCTCATCTTGCATGTTATATCACTGCGTAGGTCTCAGAAAACCCAGAAATATTCTTCGGACATGCATTGAAAAACCTCGCATGTAAACCCTAAAAATTGCTTCTGAAGGTGAACCTGCTAAAAATAGAAAGTTGTCACATCTGGCTCAAACTTTGCAGACAAGCAGTTTGATGTGCTCTAGATGCAATGTAATGATCAGAATTTCAGAAGTGCTGAGAAAAATGTCTTAAATTAGGTACTTACTAAAAATAGTAATTTGTTAGAATTCAATGAAATTTTGCTGGGGACCTGTTGGAAGCATGCTGACTGTATTGCCAACCTCAGATTTTCAACTTATTCACTCCATTTGACTTCAAACTAGTGAGAAGATTCAAAACCCTAATTCACAGACTTAGCCAAAATTTCAATCCAGACGGGCACATCCCCGAAAAGACAGACAAAACAAACGAGAGACAATAGGAAAACTAACTAAAATCAAGCCAAAAGTCTGAAACGAAGCAAAAATTAGGGGGTCCCCATTTGCAATGGGGCGATGTGTGAAAAGGTCACAACATTAGCCCCAACCTGAATAAATGTTGCTGAACATTTCAAAGACAAAATCCATCCCATACTCAGAACCTTTGGATAATTCTTTCCAACCCATCAATTGACTAGGGGACACACTTAAAAGGGAAGGGGAATCCTAAATTGGATCAAGGCACCTCATCTTTTGATTACAAGTGCGTGCATATGTGTCTATTCCAACCCAAAAGACCATTGAAGCTCCCAAAATCCGTCGTGACGAGCTACATAATGATCCTAACTTCAAAGACATCTTGTAATTCTCACGAATATTGCTCCATTGCCAGTCGGGCGTCTATAGCCCCGATGGAGTTACTCGCATATTCCCAAAGCCAAATTCTTTGATATTTCTTTCATTGCTCTTTTTTCAAATATTTCTTTTTAGCACATCGTATTCTTCTTTTCTTTTTCCATATTGATACTCCGTCAATTCTTTTATTGGTTGGCAAACAGTGAAGCCTCCAATGGGTTTGAGAATTACAAGGGTGATTAAGTAGGATTTAAGATTTTTCACCTGCCACGACTTCTTCTAAGAAACCTCAAGGACTTAGAGCAATTAATTATGTGTGTAAAATATAGTAATCGTGAGACTTGGTGTCTGTTGTACCCAAAACCAAAATTTTTGCTTCACTAAGGCATTTTGCTTAATTGAGTCTTAATCTTGTTAAAGTGATGTCAGAAGGTCGTTTTTGGGCTTTTCAAATATGGAGTTGGTGTCAGTGTCATGTCAGTCTGTTACTGAAGTAATTCAAGGAAAATGAAAATCTGAACGAAAAACATCAAAATTTTCTATCTCTGGAGAAGGAAGCACATTCTCAAATGGGCGCCCTATCTTTTAGGGGCTTAGATCCTGTTTTTAGGGTTTGTCACCTCCAGCAGACATTTGTCCGGCATCACGTCAGCTTCGCAGTAAGCTATCAAGCCTGTCAAATGGACCTGTTTCGAGCAAGTTGTGGTGGATACAGCGCAAAACAAGGTGAAACAAGAATTGGCTAACACTGGAGAAAAGCGCAGCTTTTGGAAAGGGCGCCCATCTTTTTGAGGTGTCAAATGAAGGTTTTTGGCTAAATGCCACCCGAGATGTTTATCTCACATTTGTTCAAACTTCGCGACGCATCCGTCAGTGGGTGAATCTGAGTTGCTGAAGTGCCTGAACCGGAGGTCAAACATAGGGTCAAATCTTAGTCAGAATATCAGAAGAAAAAGCAAAAGAGCACATTTTGAGAAAGGCGCTTGAGCTTTTCAAGCCTTTAATGCTTTCTTTCTGATAATATCAGATATTCAATGTGTGCGTGTTACGTTCAGCTTTCCGTTGCCTGTCTCTGTCAGATCAGAAGATGTCTCAACGGCTTGCAGTCGGAATTTTAGTGTTATTTTGGTCAGTTCCGGAAATGTGACTAAGTCTGAGGAAAAGCGCAGCTTTTGAAAAAGGTGCTTGGATTTTTGAGCCATCAGATGTCAGTTTTATGGTTTCCAGTCTCAAGATATCTTTTGATCAGTTCTTGCTTAGCTCTGCAATGCACCTGTCAGCCAGCCAATCAGAAAAGTCAATCAACCAATGTCAGAGGATGAACAGAGGTCCCGACAGAGGTTTTAGCTTAAATTTTCATAAAATTTGGCTAAGTCTGGAATTCACTTGAGAGTTCAAAGTTGAATTTTCGAAAGTGAGTTGAATGGACGCCTTAACTGGAGTTCTGACTACAGTTAGACTGAACATTTTCTGGGTTGTCATCTTCAGTTCATATATTGGCATGTCGAGTGATCTTTCAGTTTGCATGTCAAGTTAACTAGTTTGCATGTCAAGTTAACTAGTTTGCATGTTCAGTTAACTATCTTGCATGATGAGTTAACTTGATTGCATGTTCACTTAACTGAAGATTATCAGTGAATGTCAACTGAGGTTCACATGCATGGCGAATTTGGTTGCAATTGTGAAGTTTTTAGTGAAGATGACGCATTTTAGAAAGAGTGTCAACTGAAGTTCTAGAAGGGACGGCATGAATGGTGAAGCATAAATTTGTGAAGTATGGCGCATTTGAGTGTTAACTGAACTTATCAAAAGGGTCGCCATATTTAGATTTTATGGATGAAGCATAAATTAGTGAAGCTACGCATTTTAGAAAGAATGTCAACTGAAGTCTTGAAAGGGTTGCTATTTTTAGATTTAAAGCATGAAATTGGTGAATTCTTTTCAACAAAGATTGTCAACTGGAGTTCTCAAAAGGGACGCTTTAGTTCTAAATTGTGAATTTAAAGCAAGTGTGAAGGATGGCGAATTCAATGAAGAATGTCAACTAAAGTCGAAATCGCATGAAGTTGTTAACTGAAGATTGAAAAGGGAAAACCCTAAAGCATGGTGCTTTATTTAGCATATTTTAGTTTCAGTTAACTAAAATGAGGTCCAATTAGAAGCCAAGCGCCATTTTCAAAGCGTTAGTGCTTTATGTGAATTTCAATGATGAAAGCTTATTTATTTCAGCCTTGGCGTCCATTATTTCTTCATTTCAAACTTCGAAGCCTACATTCTTCTTGAGCGAGCAGCAAGCTAAAGGTGCTACAGGTGTCAGAATTCAGCATTCTTCGTAGCAACTAATTCAGATTGTGCAGAGGAAGAAGATTCCAGACTTTATTTTCACTTTGCATGTAGGTTTCATCAAGTTCCAGAAAAGAGATTGGCAAATTCTTCAGAAGCAGAACAAGCAAAACCTTCTATCTTCTGTCTTATTTCTTCTATTTCTCATCTTAGGTACTTTCTTCGCATGTCAAAGAAAACGGAAAAATATTCAGAGTTTGATCATCTGGGTTCGCATACTTCAGCATTTGCAGCAAAACCCACGTCTTAGATTTTTTCGAGAAAATTGCCCCGCAGCCTTCATTCTGAAGCTCTGTGCTTTTTTCCGAAGATTTCTTTGCATGTGGGATAAAATCACATCTTTTTGAAAATTGCATCATCTGGGTTTGTTCAGAATTCCGTTGTGCACAAAACCCATGTTCCAGATTTTCTCAAGAAAAATTGCCCCGAGAAGCTCTAAAACCCCTCAGTTCTCGACTGAAGAATCTTTGCATGTCAAGCTAAACGACGTGTTTTCACAATTCTGACGTTGTGGGTTGTCTTAGGATCATTTTCCGAACAAAACCCATGTCTCAGAATTTTTGGTGAAAATTATCCTCCGACAGGGTATTTTTAGTCTCACCAGGAGCCATTTTAGCTTTCCAGAGAAAGTTGTCAGAACATAGCCGTGTTCATAGTCAACGGGCAAGTTTTTCAAAAGGCGGTTCAACTAGACTAAATTCAAGACCAAATCGGTCTTAATTTAGGTTTTCATCAGAGCAGCTGACAATGAAGCGTTAAGTTGCAAAAGGAACAAAGATCACTTCATTTACGGAGCCGCCAAAGTCACTCGGATACTGTGCCATTATCTTCGTGAAGATGGTACCTACGCTGATCTCGAGGTTGTACAAACTGAGTTTCAGAAGCATGTTTGTGATATCTTGATGGAGGTTCTGATCACATTTTCAGTAATTTCAGCAAGTTTCAAGAAGGCGACTGAAGATGTTAAAGAATGTATGCATACAGTCAAGGAAAGTGACAGAGAATTGAAGAAGCAGATTATTATTTTTGGACAGCGTCAGAGTGCTGGAAGACAGAGTAATTGATGAGTTCTTAGTCGAAGTGTTAGACCGAGATGACATGGAGTGATCTGTCAGTTGGAACCTGCAGTTAATTTCAAGGGTTGAGTCATGAGCAGCAGTTAACTCGACTTTCAGTCTTGAGTTTACTTGCTGACTTAACACATGTTTATCTCATCCTTGGAATTATCATCACAGGAGTTAGGGTTAGGGTTTCCAATTAACTGAGGGTAGTGTCCAGTTAACTTTGCTTTAAATAAGGACATGCATGCTTGCACATGGTCCATTTAGGTTAAATGTATCGGTTAACTGATGGTAGTTTTCCAGTTAACTGTATAGTTTGCTTTATTAGGGTTTAATAATAAATCTTGCATGCATTGCGAGACGGTAGTTAACTCGAGGTGATTTTAGGGTTACCTACACCTCTGATGTATATAAATAAGAGCTTTTGCTCATTTGTAATTAACTTTTGCTTGAGAGAGAAATATATGCTGCGCCTACCTTGCCCTCAATATTGCTCTTTTGGTATTTGTTCATGTGTCTTCACTATTACGATTAATTGTTATGCCACATAGGGTTTCATGCAATTGTAATGGTGAATTCTTTATGTTTTGTGCAACTTTACCATTATGATCAATTGTTATGCCACATAGGGTTTCAAGAGATTGTGATGATAAATCTGTTTTGTGTATCTTTACCATTGTGATCAATTGTTATGCCACATAGGGTTTCAAGAGGTTGTGATGATAAATCTGTTTTGTGAATCTTTTATCATTATGATCAAGTGTTATGCCACATAGGGTTTCGTGAGATTGTGATGATAAATCTGTTTTGTAAGTCTTTACTATTTTGATCAAGTGTTATGCCACATAGGGTTTCATAAGATTGTCATGGTAAATTCTTAAATCTGTTTTGTGCCCAATAAACTAGTCTAGATTGAGCTGATAGATGCGCCACCTTGCCTTCAAGTAGAGAATCTAAACTCGTTTATCGTCCGATAGTCAAACCCTGCTCCATTTCCTCATGCTCTGTTTTCTTGAGGAAACGGATAGATTTAAAGTAGTTAGCTTAGTTGTAGTTAATGATCTGCGAAACCAGAAAATCCTTAGCTGCAACGTTCTTGGTTTTCTTAACCTTGTGCCTCTTCCAGGTGAGAACAAAAGATAGGACTTAGATTACTTTTCTTTTCCATGCATTCCAGCACAACGAGGGAGCTTCCCCTCCTAATTTGAAGAGCACTCATTGCGTAGTGTACATAGCTGTCCGTACAAACCTGCACTCCAGAGGTGTTAGATTTTACGCCAACAGTGTCAAGACACAATAGATGATTCCCTTCTGAGTCAAGTACAAATCCTAACCAAATGATAAAACTTGAAAGAACAACCTCGGATTCTAAAGCACTTCCTGAATGATTATCCAAGAAATGGACTAACATTGTGTCGGATCGTGGCGAAAACAACACAACACCCCTTTCACAAATGGGATCCCTTTTTTATTGAAAGCGCACTAAACTACGAAAGCAAGACAACTAATCGAAACAAAAACAAAAACTTTAAGCGAACAACAATCAAAAGACCCAAGTATATACAACTCATAGCATGATTTCTCAGGATGTGCAATAATAGCAAAGTAGTAGTCATAGTGCGAAGTTTTGCAAACTTATCTTTAAACTCGGAAAAATATTCCTTCAAATGACAAATCTGAAACTCAGGCAAAACTTTAGGAAAGATTAGTAACTGGGGTAACTCATCCGGACCATGATTGATCCATAAACAAGTTGTCTTTCCTAAATCTCCATAATCAAAATGATATTCTTTGTAGGCAACAGTAGGGAAAGATACAACCTGGTGGTCTTCATTCGCTGGCATGCATTTATGCCTGTCGTCCATTGCTTCATCAGGAGGTTGAAGTTGATGGTGAACCAAACCTCTTGCTTCTAAAACATGGAGATGATCCAAACTCAATGGAGTAGGGCGGGAAATTTGGATCATTTCATGCACTGGCTCCTTTTGAATCCCTAACAATGGATCAAGCCCCAACCTGCATTGTTCTTCACTTTCTATCTCTTTATCAGGTAGTGTTTCATTTGTTTCAATTTTGTCAAGCAATTCTTCCATGATTGTGAATAATGGATCAAGTGCTGATGCGAAATGCATTTCATATTCTGCCTCCATCTTGGTAGCCCATTGATCATCTTGCCTTAAGCTGCTTATCATTTCTTCCATTTTGTTCATGCATGTTTGAACTTTTTCATCAAGGAGCATTCCTTCTTGAAGTGTACTGGAATCGCTTCCCTCTTCAAGTTCTCCTCCTCAAGTGAATGAACATTGAAAATTTCTCATACCATCTCTACTTTGAGCTAAGTCCTCCGTTCCTAGTTCTTGATGATCTTCAATAACTTGCAATTTTGTACATTCATTCACTTTTGTATGCAGATAGTTGCCCTGGGTGATTCCTCTTCCTTGGATATATCCCATTGCTTCTTTGATCTTTGCTCCAATAGCCTCTTGTTCTAGC
This sequence comes from Sequoia sempervirens, assembly GCA_007258455.2. Classification (NCBI taxonomy): domain Eukaryota; kingdom Viridiplantae; phylum Streptophyta; class Pinopsida; order Cupressales; family Cupressaceae; genus Sequoia; species Sequoia sempervirens. The sequence goes on from VDFB02218805.1 coordinate 134,227, forward strand.
GTGATATAGGAACAATCTTCATCTGTTTCCTCCCTAAGCTTGATCACATCATCCTGTTGTGACTTATTCTCCTTGTTGTTGGATGATGTTGAGGTACACTCTTCATTTGGTGCTAAAAATGTTCGTGTGACATATTCAATCTGTTGGTTGGAAATTTTGTATTCTTGTGAAAGTATACAAAATCGTGATTTCAACCACAGCACGTGAGATTAAACTCTCCTAATTAAGGGAAGGCTCCCCCTTTAAGTAAACAAAACTAAATGGATAGGATAGCAATCGTTCCTCTTATTTCAGGAAAGATTATGTTCTCCTCTCTTTACAGAAAAGAAACAGTATATGTTGATAAAACTTATTACAGCAGCTATGCAGTGGAATTAAGAAAGAGGAAATAAAGTTTCCTGAAAGCACAAAGACTTCCGTTACTTCCTCCGGGACGGGAAAACAACCAATAAGCACAAAGTCTTGAGGAATGAGATCCTATCTACCCTTTTCAGAATAATTACTTAATGAAAACATACAACATAAAACAGCTCAAAGTCTGTAACTACGATGTATCTTTTGATTATTCTAAATGAGAACTACTATGAGCACAAAGTCTTATAATTCTTCTCAATTTCTAATACTAACTATGAATTCAATCTTCACATTTACAGCACAAAGACTGCAGATATTTGAATTGAATCTCTCTTCAGCAATATTCCACAATTCTCAAGTAATCACAAAATAATGCTCCAAAATGACATAAGAACATGAAGGATGCAAAATGAGAATTCAGCTCAAAGTCTGAAATTCCAGCTTCTTGATATTACTTGAAAATTCACAATTATCAACTATAAAGCTCAAAGACTTTATGAGTATAAAATTCTACAGAGTTTTCTTGCTTGCTAAAAAGATCAAAGATTACAATAGACCCCCTCAAGTATTTATAGGAGGGAGGTTTGGAGAAAAAGGTGGGAGGATCTCAACAAACTTGAGAAAATCTCTCAACCGATAACTAACTGCAATTGACTTATTCAAAATTACAATCCAAATTGTGATTTGTTTTGTAAGAAATTACATGTAATTACATTTTTCAAAACTGCAAGGAAAGAACTCTTGCAATTGCAAAACTTGTTTTTACATATATTTGTCGAAAGTAAAAATACATAAAACAACCTAATATTTAAATTGTCACATTCCTATCTTTGAAAGATAAGAATTTGTTGATGATCATCTGCAATTCATTTGCATCAGGGCCCAATGCGTTCTTGGCTACTGCAACAGTCTTCAAAATTACATCAAAATATCTGATTGTTGCAAGTCTATGTTCTTCATAAGAAGTTTGCATTTTATCAAGAATTATCTGATGATTAACAAATTTATAAATTGAATCTATGGTAAACTGCTCTGATTCCAATTGTTGACGAAGATTGGCTGCCATTTCTGTAGTAACTAAATCAGCTGCAAGTAATTCACCTTCATGATTCAAAACTGTACAAGAGATTTTCTCAAAACTTGAAAGAATATCCTACTGAACTTCATCATTCATTTCTAATGTGGCCTGGATATCTTTGATAAGATCTTGAACAACTAATGACTTATTTGTCATAAGTTCTTCAAATTCTATTTATTTCTCTCTGTTTGGTAAGATTGAGTTGCTGCATAGAATTTGTAACTTGACTTGATCTATCTCATGCCAGATTTTTAAATCCTTTTCAAGCGATTCTAAACTTTGCTTGAAAGCTTCCAAAGTTTGATTCAATTTTATCTTTGCTATTCTGACATTGTTTAGAACTTGTAACGTCTTTTCAATCATTGGAATACTTTGATCAATCAGCTGAGTTATCCATGAATCAACTGCTTTGGCCTTTTGTGCAATTTTCTCTAATTGTCTGACTGATTGATTAGGAGGAACTGAAGATAGTGAATCAATTGCTTCTGATGATCCAGTAATCCTTTGAATAACTGAAACCAGCTGATCATTGTCTTCTTTGAGCTTTTCTTTTTTTGGCTAAAAGTTCATTATAGCTTTGTGCCAAAATCGTCACTGAACTCTGAGCATCTTGCATTAGGTTAGCATGAGTTTGTTTGCCCAATTCCACCCTAGTGAATCTGTAATCAGATACCTGCATCTATTCATGTGGTTTGTCAACAAGAGGTTCTGCAATCTCAGCATATTTCATTTTATTGCTGTCAACAAATACTTGCGAGACTGTTTTTGCTTTCTTTGCAACCATTGGTTTTGATTTCTTCAATTTTTGGAAATCAAAAACATCAGGAGACACTGCTTGTTTCTTTCTTTTAGGAGCAATTGAATTTAACCATGGAGGAAGATCCAAGGTTGTCACATCTGGAACGACAACTGCAGTCTCAATTTGCGTTACAACTGAAATTCTAGATGGTGCCTCAGTTTGTACAGCAACTATGTTTTGTTCAGAAGACAAATTACGACTAGGATCAGCCATGAAACAATAAAAGCTTGCTATAGATGTATCTATCTCTGGGAGAGTTATTTCTGACATGGCTGGAAAGATTGGATTTGCATCAAAAATATTCTCCAAGTTATTGGGCAAGCTTCTTATGGGAGTAGTCATTATTGATAAAGACTGATGACTAGTCTCTTGAGGTGGGATAGAAGGAACAAATACTGTGGAGAAGGAATCAACATCACTGTCGATAGGGGACACAGGAGATATGGCTGAATCTGGCATTGGAGCTTCAATGTGAGGAGTTATCTCACTTAGAATAGTAGAGGTTTCAAGAACCTCATCTTCTTCTTGCTGATCCAACACTTGAATCTGCATTTTATTAACTTCTTTCCCCTTTAGTGTTTCCTTTTCCAATGGTTGTTCCACAGCTCGGCTTATCTTCAACTTAATTCTAGTACCTGAAGAAGAAGCTCCTTCTTTTGATTTCTCTCTAATTTCTGACTTCAATCCTTTAGGACCAGCTGGATCATCTTCAGCCCTAACTTTGATTTTAATAGTCTTAACACCTATGCTTTTGAGCCAAGCGTTGGTGTTTGCCAAGATCGACTGAAACCTATCGAAGATAGAGACAGATTCTTTTTGAGACCACTGGATTGCAGGAATGGGGGCATTAGCAAGTCCTTGTTCTTCATATTCAGGATCTAAAACCTGCCTATCATCAATTACTCCTTCTGGAACTAAGGTCAGATTCAGATCAATAATTTGCTCCACTGTAAGCCTGCAATAATCCATTCTGTATATATCCTTTTCTGTCCGGAGGTCTGCCCAAATGTCTTCAATGCGGTGCACATGAGTGAAGGCTCTTTTAATTTTGTCTTTCATCCTTCTATAATCAAAATCCATTCTAGCCTGAAATCTTTTCAACGTTATTTCTTGAAGTTCAGTCTCCATTGCTTTGGCTCTTGAAGAAGTTGTCAAAGAATACCTCCCGATTACCAATGGATTATGTGATGAAATACTGATTCCAGCCTTGTGTTGTGTAGCTTGTCGTGCATGCACTGCCATCAACTACCTTCCTAGCTCCATTAGAATAATCTTATCTGTCGGATACCTTGGAAGCATATAAGGTTGGTCTTCAAAGCAGCCGACTCTCATATAAGTGAAGGTAGGGAATTGAAGAAACAAGCAGCCATACTCATTTACTTTATTCCAAGCTGCCTCAGATACCCTGTTGTTTACCAATGCTTTGTCAAATAAACACATAAAATGACCAAAGAAAGCATCTTGAACTCTTCTATAATGTGCTCGGCTTGGTTTTGAAGTCAACTGATCATAATACTCCCATACAGGCACCAATGATCTGTCACCTTGAGGAGATAGGCCTGGAAAATGCCTCAACGAAGCTGCTATATAAACCAAGTATGAGTTCATGTAGAAAGTAAGAGTGGTAGGAACCTGTGTAAGTTGTTCACACAAACTGTCACTGATTATTTCACTCCAAAATATTGGATGTTGTGCTTTTCTAATAACCACCATGAACTTATACATCCAGTTTTCAAACACATTGGAAACCTTCAACCCTGCTATTCTGCTCAGAAGAGTGATCATATCATTAATTTCTTCCTTAAAATCAGACCGATACAATTTAGGTATCCGGGTCACACAAGGTCGTGATTTGAGAAGCCACTTAGAATTGATATGTTTGATACAATCATTCTTTTTCTGCTCGAAATGTTTGTGAGCACTCTTCAATGTGATCTCTGAATATATAATAGCATCAGGAACTCTGAAAATTCTGTTGATTGTCTCAGCATCTAGTCTAATAACTACGTTACCATCATCGTCCTTGATAGTTCTAGATTGACTGTCAAAACGAGATGCACATGCAAGAACGAATTCAGGTTCAAGAGCAGCAACAGGAAAAGAAGAGACCAGATGAATATGGCTTCTCAGCAATTTCTGCATGTCAGGAGAAGTAGATTTCTCAGCTCTCCCAAGAAACTCGGACATATCAACATGCCCAATTTCTGTGTCCTTGATCTCGTCAATATTTGAAACTACGTGAGATGGGGAAATCTCATTCTGATACTTATCAAATTTATATTTCATCTTTTTGCTTATTGGAGAAGTTGGTTCGTCTGTCATTGAACAGGAATCTGCAAGACTGCGGTGAAAACCCCATAAGGTCAGAACATCATCAACATCAATGTGAGTGGACATGGTGAAACTCAAACCCTAGGACAATGAAATGGTCATAGAAAAATGATGGAAAGTGAATGGTGAAAACGAATTCAGGACTTGATGGAATGATTGCAGTCAAAAACAACGTTTTGTCTTCTTGAATCAGCAAGACAAAGAGTTTTTTGGCTTGGATTTTGAAGTTATGTCAAAAAAAAGTTCGACTTTTGAGCTTTTTAAAAGCATTTCGGGTTTTTCTATGACTATAGCAATTTTTATAAAAGGCAGTCGGGATTTTTTGGACATTTAACAATTTTACAATTTTGCAATTTTGAAAATTGTAATTCAAGTTATAAATCCCGATTTGCATTCTTGGTTCTCAAAACCCGAAATGTGACTCAAAGCTGAATATTTGTTCTTGTAGAAAATGACAATGGAGGATTTGAAGTAGATAAATGGAAACGAAATGGTATATGAAAGCTTTGTTGCTGGAAAAATGAGATGATGAAAAACACGTTTTCAACGCATAAGGCATTTTAAAAGTGGAAAATGCGTTTGGTATGAAGTCGAATAATATGGGGGGGGTATATGAGATACAAAGTAAATGTGTAATCATATTTGAAAATGAAATGATATAGGATGAAATGAAGGGCGGACGATATGAAGGGTATATGGTAAAAATGCATTTTGAATAAGAACGAGCTAAATAACAGTGAAAACGCGTTTTATAAAGGCAGATGATGAAAATGAAAACGCGTTTTGTATGAAACAAAAGCAAATGAATATATATATAGTGTAAACGAAAATAAACAAAGGCGGATGAGTATGCATTTCAATGTATATCAGTAATACATGTGAAAGAAAAACGCATTTTAAAGAAAAGACGCTGAAATTTAAAGCGAAATGCGAAAAAGTAAATCACGTTTTATAAAAAACGATAAGTAACAGAAAACGAAATTAGAAAGAAACAAAAAAAAGAATAACATACCTGAAAAGAAGTTTGTAACTGAAAACAATGACGAAATAAACCCTAGGCGCGTTCAGAAAATAAAAGAGAACTGGCTATATACTGATAAAATCTGAACTTCAAGCTTTAAGGTCGATAAAAACTCCTTGAAACAGGGAAGTCAAAACAAAAAAGGATTCAAATAGCTCGAATCAGAATAGCATCGGAATTTTTAGAGTTCTCTGCAAGATAAAATGTCATCAAAACATGAAATCGGGGTTTTAAGAAGTCAACACAAGTTCTTTTGGCAAAATCGGGCTTTTTAGATCATTTAGCAATTTCATTTAAAACAAATTCGGGCCTTTTTGAAGCTTTTGCAAATGACAAAGTAAATCGGGTTTTTAAAGCCATATAACAATTTTACTTTTTGTCAAAAATGAGGACTCTTAACAAATTCGGAATTTTGACTCACTTAAGCAATTTCGGGATTTTAAAGAGCCTTAGCAATTTTGCTTTTAAGTCAAAATTTCCGTATTTGCTGAGTTACTTCAAAAACCCGATTTTGACCAAAAACATACTGAAAAAGACTCAGAAATTGACAAAAACGGAAACGAAAGAGGGAAAAAGAGTAGCCCAAAGGTTTATAAACCTAAAATTGAGATTTGCCACTCTATGCACCTCGTAATGCGCGCCATAGAGAAGAAAACCTTCAAATTTAATACAAAATTTTGATTAGTTATCCCGATTTTTCATAAGTCAAAAATCAGGGACAACACAATCCATCCTTTGTCTTTGAAGAATCCATATGGTAGTACTGGTAATCTGAGGCGACATCTGGCGAAGTTGATGGCTTCTTCACACGTTGTGCAAGTGAACTTTGGATGAGGTGCATTGTGAATCCGACACCAACGAGGGAGTAAAACACCTTTCAAGCGAACATTACCTAGTTCCATCTAACTTTGGATCCTAAGTATGAATCTCGTGAAGGCCTCATCCATAACCCACAAAGAATGTTCAGACATGCGTAGAAAATTCCAACATGCAAACCCTAAAAATAGCCTCCGAACGCTGAGTTCTGAAAGTCATCATCTCATCTTGCAGGTTATATCATCGCATAGGTCTCAGAAAACCCAAAAATATTCTTCGGACATGCATTGAAAAACCTCGCATGTAAACCCTAAAAACTGCCTCTGAAGGTGAACTTGCTAAAAATAGAAAGTTGTCACATCTGGCTCAAACTTTGCAGACAAGCAGTTTGACGTGCTCTGGATGCAGTGTAACGATCAGAATTTTAGAAGTGCTGAGAAAAATGTCCCAAATTAGGTACTTACTAAAAATAGTAATTTGTCAGAATTCAATGAAATTTTGCTGGGGACCTGCTGGAAGCATGCTAACTGTATTGCCAACCTCATATTTTCAACTTATTCACTCCATTTGACTTCAAAATGGCGGGAAGATTCAAAACCCTAATTCTCAGACTTAGCCAAAATTTCAATCCAGACGGGCAAATCCCCGGAAAGACGGACAAAACGAGAGACAACTAACTAAAATCAAGCCAAAAGTCCGAAACAAAGCAAAAATTAGGGGGTCCCCATTTGCAATGGGGCGATGTGTGAAAAGGTCACAACACTTCCCTTAACAATTTCATTCACCTACCTTGTCCTTCTTCTCTTAGGAGCTTGATGTTTGAGTTTCACTTCATCTTGAGCGCATATGAAGGCTCTTGCTTGATTACCTGCCTTAGAAAAATTTCATATCTTCATCCATTCCCCCTTGGGTGCACTTGGAGGAGTCTACTCTTATTTTCTTACCTCAGAAAAATTTCATCTAATCTCTTCCTCTTAGGGCACATTTCATTCCTTGTTCTCTTGTTTTGTGGCTTAGGAATTTTTTTACTTATCTTATTCATTCTAGGGCACATTTCACTCTTCTTACTTTGGGCGCATTCTTCATGTATCCTCCTTGGTGCTCATTTTGAAGGGTCTTCTTCCATTTTTCTGCCTTAGACAAATTTTCTTCTACCTTGTTCACCTTAGGGCGCATCTGGAGGTTGTTGTGCTAGGACGCATTTAGAAGGTGTTGCTTCATTTTTGCCTTAGAATATTCTTTTCACCTTTGGAGGGCGCATTTAGGAGTGTCTTCTTCCACTTCTTATGACTTAGAATTTTTTTTTAAACCTTTTGCTCATGATGGGCGCATATGAGGGGTGGTCTTTCCATTTCTATTGCCTTAGAAAATCTTCACATCTTCTTCCTCTTCTAGGGCGCATATGACCCCTTGTGCTTTTGTTTATACCTTAGAAAATATTTCCACTTGAGCATCCTAGGGCGCATTTGAGGGGGTTGTAGTTTCCATCTTGAGGGCGCTTTCTAGAGCTCTCCATGTTGGGCGCATTTAGAGTGATGAGCTTTGATTGTTGATGCCTTAGAAAAATTCTCCACCTAGGCACTTGAGTTGGGCGCATATGAGGGGTCCTGCTTCCACTTTCAATGCCTTAGAAAATTTCTATGCCATCTTACACCTTGGGCGCATATGAGGGGTGGTGTTTCCATTTTGAGTTCATGCCTTAGCAAGATTTCTTTCAACTCCTCTCAGCTAAGGCGCATATGAGGGGTGTGTTTCCATTTCCCATGACTTAGAATTTTTCTCCATCCAACTCCTCCCTGCCAAGGGCGCATTTCAGAGGTGATGCTTCCATCTTGAGGGCGCCTTCTAGAGCTGGTGCTTCCATTTCCATGACTTAGAATTTTTCTTACCCCAACCTACTCATCTTGGGCGCATTTTACCCTTGGTGATTTTCATCTTGCATGCCTCAGGCGTTTTTGCATCCAGAGTGTTAAGGAAACCCCTAAGGGTGACTCTCAAATACTTAGCCAATGGATTGCCCTTGCTTTCTAGTTTTAGTAAATCTCTAATTCTCAAACTTCTGCAACTCCTCTTGATTTGAAATTTTCCCAATGTGATCCTCATGACCTAGTTGATCTGTTCACACCTGCCTTTCGTGCTCACCTGCTATTTTTAGCCCTATTCTGGAGGTGACTTACTATAAATAGTAAGTATGCAGAATGCACCCAAATTTTACCAGTGAAATGAAATGAAAGATTTTAATGACGTCCACGAGACTAAACAGTCTATGGGACCAAGGCACAACTTAATTTTCTTTCATGCTCTTTTCTAAATCAAATCTACTATTGATTTTGACTAGAAGGCTGGCCGTCTAGTTGATCTTATCCTCCTCAAATAACTGTTGCATATCATCCATACACAAACTATTTGCATACTGTTTACTGATGTCTTCATAAGCTGTGCATTCCATGAAGAAGTGTCGCTCCGTTTCAACCACCCCCTTATTGCAGAAAATGTAGGTTCTTTCTTCCCATGTTTCCTTAGGAGACTTCCATCTACCGGTCTCACATCTAAGATGATGCGATCCCGTCCTCACCTGTGCAACTAACACCCTCGCTTTCCCTTTAATAGCAGCCCCTAAATACGTATTTTCACCATGATCCTTTGTCGGGTTAAACTCTGACGTAGTATGCTTTTTTTCGCCCAATCTGATTTGACCACATGGCAGTCCTAAATTTTTCCTTCACGTAATTTTTTATTTCACTATTGGTGCTAGGACACTCCTGTAATTTGATGTCCCACTTGTTCAACCACTTGTTGTTCTACTTCATCCAGGTTTTCTTTCTACGGTTTAGCGCCTCCTCCATAACCGCTTTGGGCCACCGGTGGCTGTCCATGTTTTCAATCTTCTTTAGATAACTTATCAACCGAGTTATCGCCAATGCCTCCGAGGGAAAAGCCCCCGCTTCACCTAAAAGAATTTCATATGGAACCGTGGCCTTAACTTTGAGATTGCTTGTTATTAGGTGTTTTTGGATTCTTTCAATTTGTCTCCAGCTGCACTTTGACATATTGCTTCCCCACACTTCACACCCATAAAGTACAACTGGCATGACAAGTAAACCAAAAAGAGTTTTCTTGGTTTTCCAATCCCAAAGTTCTGCTTTCCTACATCTGTTTTGCAGCAGGAAAGAGGCTTTCCAACCTCCCTGTATCCTTTTCGCTCTACAAGTCTCCCAGCTGAGCTTATGGTGAAAATCAATCCCTAAATACTTGTATTCTTTCACTATATCAAACGGACTACCTTCAAAAAGAAAGATATGCTGTTTTTCTTTTCTATTCAAAGAGAAAATCATGATTTTGGTTTTGGTGGTGTTCACTTGCATCCCCACTTCCTGACAGAAGTGTTCTAGAGCTTTCAAATGTTCTCTTAACCCATGAGCTGTTTTTGAAATCAAAATAAGATCATCAGCATATAGAAGTAATTTCACTACATAACCTGCCAATTGAATATCGTCCCCTCCATCCTTGCTTAACCAAGCTTCCAACTTATCAATGTAAAGCCCAAAAAGCATGGGAGATAAAGGGCAGCCCTGCTTAACTCCAATGTCGCTGCCAAAACACTCTGACATACCCTCACTTGTTCTGATTTTAGCATTAACCTTCTCATATAACCTGTGAACAGCTGCTCTGTACACATTCGGAATGTCTAATTCTTCCATCCTATTCCAAAGTTTGTCCCTAGGCACTATGTCAAAAGCTTTCCTGAAGTCAACGAAATAGCAATAAGCTTCCTCACCCTGGCTGTCCCAAATCTTCTCAATCAAGTGTCTAAGGGTGATGCAGTGATCAATGGTAGAGTGCCTAGATCTAAAGCCTGCCTGCCCCTTTGCCCTTTTGCCCTCATTTTCTGCCCAGTTGCTGATCCTACGTTCAACCATGCTCCCCAAGAGCTTGCCAAAAATAGGATTAACCATAATTGTGCGGTAGTTAGATGCGTTATTGATATCCCCACTTTTAAACAAAGGAATGACCACACTGGTAGTCCACTCCAAAGGAAAGCCTTCCTGATTGACATTGTTGAAATTTTTTGTTATGTAAGGAGCAAGAGTTTCAATCCCCCACTTTAAAAATTCAGCCTGTATCCCATCTATGTCCTGCGCTTTCCCACTTGCTAACTTCTTTATTCCCTGTTTAATATCATCCACGGTGAATAGTTCCATTGATGTGTTAAGTTGTTAACAACCGGAGGATTGCCTTTTTCGTGAATCTGCTCGTAAAGGAGCCTAGCATACTCTAACCATTGGATATCCGTGATATTGTTTTCCAACTTCTTTTTCTTTTGCTGCAGTTCCCTCCAAAAGCCTTTAGGATTCTGCTTCCCAAGCGAGATTAGCTCCTTCCTTCTTTAGACTCCTTGAAAGATACTGATCGCAATGGGATACATCAGTTTTTCATTTTTCTCGAGTTTTACCCCTCGTTTTAGGCACCAAAGTTGGAAACCCTGATTTCATTTGCATGTGCCTCTATTGACCTCCATTTGACTCCATTTCTGTTCTAGACGGCTCTGCTTGTGAAACTGAAAATCTGGGGGCTACTGGAGTGAACCTGCTAAAAATAGTAAGTGCCTAAAAAGGTGATCAACCAACTGCCAGACTTGGTTGCATGTCATACTGCCCGAGAGATCTCAATAAACCCAAAAAAACCCAAAAAACTGGTCTGCATGTGAGCACCTGCTAAAAATAATAAGTCATCAACTTGACTTGCATGTTATACCATCGCGAAGCTCTCAAAAAACCCTGAAAGACTATCCTGACATGCATTGAAAAATTATACATGCAAACCCTAAAATTTACTCCTGAAGCCAGAATTGCTAAAAATAGAAAGTTGTCAGAATTTGCTCAAATTTTGCAGGCAAGTAGCTCAAAGTGATCTAAACCTGGTGTAGCAGTCAAAATTTCAAAAGTCCTAAGAAAAAGGTCCCAAATTGAGTACTTACTAAAAATAGTAAGTTGTCAAAATTCAATGAAAATTTAATGGGAACCTTCCTGAAGCCTCCTGATTGCAATGCTAAGCTCAAATTTCAATTTGTCAACTCAATTTGACCTCAAATTACCCTGAAGAATGGAAACCCTAATCTGTCAAATTGCACTCCAGACTTAGTCAAAACTCCAAATTAGGCCAAAAGATAGGTACATCATCGGAAAGACAGAGGAAACAGAGAGAAAGAAACGGAAAACAACCCAAAACCAAAGCCAAAAGACCCGAACGGAGCAAAAATTAGGGGGTCCCCATTTTGAATGGGGTGATGTGTGAAAAGGTCACAACACAAGGGGATGTGTATATTCCATACTTAGCCATTTTCTTGGCTATCTAATTTCTTCAACACTCTACACTGACCCTTCATGTAAGGGCGTTTGACAAATCCCGGAGGCTGATGGTTGGGCTCATTGGATAGCTTGAGTAATTCTGCACAAGTCTCGTGAAGAATGTGACTGCTAAGAAACCCCATCTAGCAGGCCTAAAGGCTAGGCGCCCTTGGCCTACAGAGGTACAGGTGTGTATTTCTACATTTTTCTAGCCTTTGATTTATGTGCTCGGTAGAACCTATGCCACGATCACTGAATATGTCAGATCATCTCACGAACTGGTGCGTTGCGGAGCTGAACTGAACTAGAAAAGATTCACCTGAAACAGATTTTGCAGATTCAAGCATCTGAGGGGTCAAATTCAAGGGTGCCCCTGGGCTACAGGGGCGTAGAAACTGTAAATTTGACAACCTCTATGACATACACTCTCCTCGTACCTTCAGCTTCTGACTTCAATTGTCAGAGTTCTGCACTTCGGATGACCTCGCTTGATAGCTCATCGGAAAGCTGGACTAATTCTGAAGAGATTGAATGTATTTGCGAGCACATGCAACTAAATCTAAGCCTTCAAAAAGAAGGGCGCCCTTGGGCTACAGGTGTGCAGATTTATTTTCTGCAAAATGTCATCTATTTTTGCCTCTATAAACATTTTTTTGGCCACTAAATTGACCTTGTAGGAGTATAATTCTGTTGTGAAGCACTTCTCCATCATAACATGTCTTGCTTTGAGTTCCAGATTCAGGTTTTAACCTCCAGGTACTGACCAATTGTTGCTGATGACTGACATGACACTGACCAAAGTCCATACTTGACTTGCCCAAAAATTGTTTTGACATCATTTTAACAAGGTTTAGACTCTTTTAAGCAAAATGCCTCAATGAAGCAAAAAAATTTGGTTTGGGTACAACATTAGGTCCTTTTGGTGACATGTCGGATACTTACGACATAGGAAAACCCTAGAATCTCTGTGTTATGTAGACCAGTGACTTATGATTGGGCATCGGAGTCAGGACTTTTCCCTAATCACCTAAAAACTGGAGTTTCCTAATCACCTAACCTAAAAATCACCTAAAACAAGACTACCTAAATCACCTAAAACATGAAAAAACATCACAAAACAGGGAAACACTACGACATAACAATAAAACATAAAAAAGTATTTACAAAATATTTACAAAGTATCACTCCTCCCCTAGAGGGTTGAAGTGTTTGAGATATTGCCAGCTATAAGGAAGCGGGAGGAGCCTTCCATCCTGATGTGAGAGAATGTATGTGTTCTCTCCTGCAGATGCATGGATCTGAAAGGGCCCTAACCACAAGGAATCAAATTTACCGTGCATTCCTTTAGGTTCATGCCTTTTGTCCCACAAAAGGACTTGATCTCCGACTTCAAAGTCTCTATGACAAGCCTTCTTGTCAAAAATATTTTTCACTCGCTCTTGGTGCTGAGTGATTTTATCAAAAACCTCCACCCTCTGTTCTTCAAGCTTCATCAGGTACAGTATCCACTTCTGAATAGGGTCTTTGAACTCTTCATCCTCCAATGTAGATGCCAGCTGTAAAGCAAACAGCTCCAAAGTGATGGGTAAAACCGCTTCTATACCATACAAAAGTATGAAGGGCGAGGTGTTGATGGCTCTTTTGGGAGTGATTCTATTAGCCCAAAGAGCATCATATAAGTTTGTGTGCCAAGCCCGCTGTTTGACTCAACCAACTTACGCACAATTGTGACAATGTTTTTATTCGATGATTTGGCCTGTCCATTACACTAAGGGTAATAATCCGATGAATGTGACAGCGTGATGCTGTGATCAAAACAAAAACTCAAAAGTTCCTCTAACAAGAAAGATGTTGCATTATCGGTCACAATTTTACGAGGCACTCCAAAGCGTGAAATGATGTTCTCCTTCAGAAAGTTGCAAACCACTTCGGAAGTAGCTCGTTTAGTAGGAACTGCTTCAACCCACTTCGTGAAATAGTCTGTTGCTGTCAGGACATAAACATGCCCTTTGCTGGAACCCGGGTTGATAGGACCTACAAAATCTATATCCCATTGCTGAAATGGAGCATCAATGATAACTGGCCTGAGTGGAGTAGCTGCCAATCTGACTTTACCAGCAAACTGCTGACATAGCTGACATTTATAGATTGTGAGAACATTTGCGTAGGGCAGTTTTACGACCACCTTTTGTTTTCCTTGATCAATGGAAGATAGCAGAAGCTAAATAATTTGCAGTCTCAAGATGAGAATTAGTCGAGTTAATATGTAAAACATTAGTATCGATCCCCAATAAATCATCTACCCTCAACAAAGGCTTTGATGGTGATTTCTACTAACATAGCTGAGTCAAAAAAGCATTTCCCTCCTGCAATAACATATTTACGCTGACAGATCATATGCCCACAAGAAGGATGGAGGCCAACCAAGTATCACCATAATCCTTTTCATAATTTTGACGTGTTAGTGGATTCCATCCAAGCCAGCAGCAACTAGATATTTCAAGAAAAAGGAGGTAGTTGATTCTTAAAGTCTTGCCTCAAAATGCTAAGTTCATCATGAAAATCCTTGACTGGAACCTTAGTGGGTTAGTTTTCTTTTTTAAGGTTTAAGGGCATTGATTTGTTGTCTTATGACTCTTGTCTCTTGTATCATGTGTATTAAATGTTCTGTAGTAACGTATTTTGATTGCTTGTCAGTCTTAACACTTTTTTTCATGTATGAGATATGAAGATGTTTAGCATCTTAAACATAAGAGTCGATCATATGCATATCTTACTGGTCTAGATAAGAATTATTAAGTATCTTTTCTCTTGGTATCTATGGCATATTATGTATTGAAAGGTTAAAAAACACTTGTTGTGACCTAATTCACACCTCGCCCCATTGCAAATGGGGACCCTTGTTGTTTGCCTTTTAGGGTTTTGCCTTCGCGTGCCTCGTTTTGTCTGCTCTCCGTTTGGGGGTTTTGAGTCTGAATTTTGAATGATCACCCGAATCAAGCAAATGAGTTTTAGCCTGGATCACTGTGTAAACATCGCCATCATGCTTAGAGGACCTGGGAGACGAAGATCGACTATCATTTCGGTTAATTCCGACACCTCCCAGTTTTTAGGGTTTTTCACCCCGGGCCCCCTATTTTTTAGGACCTACTTTTTTGGCACTTTTGGGCAATTCTGAGATCCCTATTTTTTAGGGTCTATTTTTGGAAAGTTGCTATTTTTGGAAAATTTCTATTTTTAGAAAGTTTTTATATTTGGAAAGGGCTCGAGTTTCAAAAATCCACTCAGAAGTTCGAAAAGATCAACGAAACTCTCAGAAAATTGATTTGAAAATTTTTGAAATCATGGTGAAATTCTGGAAAATCACAGAAAAAGTTAAAAAATCTGGAAAAATCTTTCAAAAAATCACAGATTCATGGTAAAATTCTGGAAAATGTCAGAAATCTGAAAAAATCAGTCTAGAGATCACTAGAAATAGTGAAAAATCTGGAAGTTCATCAAGAAATCTGAAGGAATCATGGGTAAAATCTGAATAATCATGGTGAATTCGCCTAAGTTTGGATTCATGGAGTTCAACCAGCATGGAGAAAGGCAGAAGTTAGTGTCAAAAAGCTTCAGCCAGACAATGGCAATGGCAAGAATGAATGGCAAGTCCGCCATAGACAAAATGGTGAATGGCAATGAAAAGAAGCAAGTCCGCTTCAGCCAAGAGGAAAAGAGTGGCATGAGAATGCAGCAAGTCCGCCTTCCAATGGCCTGACATGTGATGAAGTCCGCCCTCCAAAGCAATGAAGATGGCTATCCAAAGGCTAAAGTCCGCCCAGCAACATGAGGTGAATGGCAAGCCATCCTATGAAGTCCGCCCTTGGACAAAGCATTAAGTGGCAACAAAAATGATGAAGTCCGCCTTGTATGGCAAGGAAACATGGCAAGTCCGCCCTTAGCAAGATGAGGAGATGGCAAGCCAAAGGCTGAAGTCCGCTTAGAAGTGGCAAAGAAATCAATGAAGTCCGCCCTCCAATGGCAAGCCATGAGATAAAGTCCGCCCAGGTTCAAGTGTCCAATGGCAAGACCATGAAGGAAGTCCGCGCCTATGCAAATGGCCAAACATTTGATCAAGTCCGCCCAAGACTTATGGCAAGAACATGCACCAAGTCCGCCTAGCCTTAGAGAGGAAATGGCATGCTAAGAGCTGAAGTCCGCCCTTAGGCATAAGATTAAGTGGCATGAAATTTAGTGAAGTCCGCCTTGAATGGCAAAGAGATAGATGAAGTCCGCCCTATCCAAGTGTGAAGTGGCAAGGAAACAAGGCAAGTCCGCCTTGAACAAAAGACAATGGCTAGACAAATAACAAAGTCCGCCCTCAAGTGGCTTGAAGAGTGATGAAGTCCGCCTTGAAGAAAAATTGAATGGCCTAAGCAACTAGCAAGCCCGCCATGCTTAGAGAAGAGTAAAATTTGTGAAATTTTGCCTAAGTATAAACTTTGAGAAATTAAAAAAAATGTATGTTTGGCCTTCAAAATTCCGCCATACTTAGAAGAGATAGAAATATTTTTTCTAAGTCAAACATTTTGCCAAACGACTTAGGAAGATGTGAAGAAAATTTCGCCTGTGACTTAGGATGGCAAGAAAATATGGCCAACGAAAGAGGGTTATGGCCAAATAAAATTGGACATGGGGAAATAAATTTTGAAAAAAGAAAGAAGTTCATGGCCAAATAAATTGGACGATAGAAATTATGGCAAGAAATTGGAGAAAGTGAAAATTCACCCAAGGCAAATGAAAAAATTTCGAAAATCAAAATTGCCTTAGACAAAAATAATTCGCCATAAAACGAATGGGTTGGAAATAACACATAAAATAATTATTTTAATTATTTTAATTATTCATTTTCCAACGCCCCAAAAGGATAAACTTAAAAAAAAAATTCGAAATTGGAAAAAGGACAAAAGAGCTTTATTGAACTGGCATTGAAATTAGAAACTTTCCCAGACACGATCGTTGAGGATAAAACTTGCCACTCGGAAGTGAAGTAAAAGCTAAGTAAAAGACAAGTTAAAGCTCGATTTAAAGGAAACATTTGAAATTTGCTAATTGGATCGATGTTCTCACCTCTATAATTGATTTCACTTCTCATTTTCACAATCATTCAATTTTCGAAGAAAGTGTGAGAAGGAATTTTTCTAAGGCAAGAGAAGTAAGAAAAGTCTAAAGCGAAGTGAAAAAAGCAAATTTTTTACTAGCTTGCATTGAGATTGTGATTATTTTATCCAGAAGAGCCAGGCAGATTTACTTTGTCCACTTCATTTTGGCATGAAACTTCATCATTTATTTTCTTTCCAGCTTGATTTTTTTCATGAAGTCTGATTTGACAACTAGCTGGAATATCTTTCAAACTGATTTAAATTTCAAATTCTAATTATTCTCTTTCTTGCAGATTTGTTTTCGAGACGGTAAAGATGAAGTTTGCCAGTAAGGGTGTGCAGCCACAGTCAAAAATCAAGTCCAAGTGGGAGCACGTTGTGGACACCGATCTTGGCCACGTTGACCTTGATGACTTCAGGAAAAGAATGTACGGAAGCGATGGATGTCTGCCTACGCCAATTGCGATGAGAATGATGCGCAATGGGATTGTTCATGCAGCTGGATTTCCACCAGCAAAAGAGTGTCCGAAACTTATGGTAGAATGTGCGTTGCACTACAATGCATGAGAAAGACAAATAGAAGCTCCTGATGGAAGAGTTCTCGCATACCTGTCCGAGCCAGCAATCCAAGAAACTTTTGGAATTCCAGTTTACAACCGAACGTCCTACCGCACCAAGGAAGATGCACTTAAGCTTTATCAAAACCAGCAGGACCTCTGTGCATCAAACATAAACAAAACTTGGTTACTGAAGCCTAAGCCTACTGCAGGAAAGATGCCAAAGAAATTGGTTAGAACACATTTCAAAGAGGAATATGGCGACATCGTCTTGCTACTAAACAGAATAGTAGGCAATCCCCATGGTGCACCTTTTGAAAACTGGATGTACTATTTCATTGATGAAATAATCACTGGAGTCAAGATGTTCAATTGGTCCAGAATGATTAGTGATAGCCTCCACGAGCAGTTGGTCAACTTTGAGGAGACCAAGACCTTTCACATGAGCTCGTACATCATATATTCGCTTGCAAGATATTACAAGTATTCTGGCTTGACCTGCAAGGGTGTGGTCGGCAATGGCGAAGGGCAGCTCAAGGCCTATGATTGTTATCCGCAGTTGCAACTGAAAGAGAAGTCGCATTTCCGACGAGCTCATGATGCCTTTCTAATGTACATCACTCGGCTTCTCCAAGGCGGGACACATCAAAGACTCTCACATGAGGCCAAGAGCCTAATCAGTCGGTATGGATTCTGGTTCATTCAGTATCCTAAGTTCACTTACATCAGAATCCAAGGATTCTCAGGAAATCCTTATAGACTGCCCATCTATCCAACCAACAAAATGGTTTTGCTGGAAGTGCTGAGGCAATTGGAAGCGTATCAAAATATTCAAAGGCCAAAACAAAAAGCGGCTGTCACCTTTCCTTTTTTCATCAGCAATATGGAGGAGTCATGTCCAACGGCACAAGCAGCAGAGGTTGCTCGACTGGAGATACAATAATATCCATTCATATCATACAAATCCAGGAACAACTTTGATCCACTCCATCACATCAGAACTATGGACGGAGAGAGGTACAAGCATCGGGTTGACTTAGAAGACTTCTGGGCTAATGCAGCAGATGAATATGATGTGAGGAGGAGGTTGTGGTCAAGATTGCCACTAAGCATGATAAGGGCAATAGAGCTCTTCAAAATACCCGATCAACTACAAGATGACGGAATATACTTGCAGCCGGGTTTCAATGAGAACGAGCCACTCCCCCCTATGAGATGGTTTGAGCCTGAGATGGGTGACCTAGCAACTTTCATGCGGCCTGTTTTCAAGTATTCTCAATGGTGGATAGATCGGCAGGTAGAAATTCTTAGGCAAAGAAATGTGCAATTCACGTATGAATTGATGGGCGATACAGAGTCTTGTTCTTCGAATGCCGGTGCATCTTGTGGAGATGGGCCAACAGATGCCGCCAACTTAAAAAAGAGGAAAGAAATTGATAAATCTGCAAAACAGGACAAGGATAAAATGATAGATGAAGGGCCTTCTCGAAAGAAGCACAAGTCCAGACCTCTTCAGTCGGCCACTTCCAGAAATATAGAAGAAATGCTCGCCATGGATAAAGAGTCTTTTGAAAATGCTAGGATCCCTTCTCCAGTCGGAAATGTAGAGCCAATGCAAATAGAAGATGATGCTCAACCTTCTCCAGCAAGCACAGAGATCCTAGAATCGGACAATGATACAGATATTATGGATGGAGAATTCAAGGAAGGAATGATTTCCACCCTCAAAGGAATCCAAGAGGACCCGTCCGTCCAAGAAATTCATGGTATGCCAGAAGTTCAAGATATGCAAGAGATTCAAAGCATACCGGAAATGCAAGATGTCCACGAGGATCAAAATATTCAGGATATACAGGATGTCCAAGATCAACAGGAGGACGAAATTGAGCAGCCAACCATGCCAGAGTGGCTGAGAGAGATTGAAAAGAAAGGCGCCAGTAGAAGTTCCTGAAGAGGATGATGACACAGATTTTCTGGCAAGACTAGAGCAAATTGCCCCGAGGAAGAAGGCCAAGAAATTTTCCACCATCCAAAAGGATGAGGCTGGCAATCACACAGTGCAAGTTGCAATACCTACGGCCGACAAGTTCCAAGATGAGATTGCTCCGGAGGAATACGCCATCACGACCATTGACATGGGTCCAACAACAAAAGGGCAAGAGGTTGAGGACTTGGACAATTCCGTGGCCACCATCAAGTCTAGGCTGGAAAAAGAAGTTGCAAAGAAAAAAGAATATAAAAAAGAGATTGAGCGCTTAAAAGATTACATCCAGCATTTGACCAAGCCACTAAATGAAGGTGACCAAGCAGCGCTTTTACCTCCTAATTCTTCACAAGAACCAGTTAGAAATTTTGAAGAACAATTGACTACGGCAAAAGAGGCTAAGGATTGGATGGATGGAAGGAAAGAAGAGGCGATGGCATTTGCAGAAAAGCTGGCACATGTGTACGAGCAGGCTTCCTTTTTGTTGTCACGAGTTGCAGGTTTAGCGGAATCATGGGACGTGTTGATGTGTTTTTCGTGACCGCACCAACGCAGAATAAAGTTGCCAATGGCTTCCCTATTCTCTCTTGATCAAAGTATTCCGCACGCTAAGATTGCCAGAAAGTTCGTGCGTTCAACTCCAAGGTTCCTTAAGTGCGAATAGGCTCAATTTGGCTCGATGTGATTTGCTGGTATTTCAAGGGGACTTACAGAATTGTTCGGCAGTGGAGAAAGGGATTCAAATGCTCGAAAGATTTATCTATGAAGTGCGGGTTTCCTATTCTAACCAGAAAGTACTGAATTGAAAAGGGTGTAGGGCCTAAGAAGTTTATGTTCTATTCTAAATGCAAGATATGTGGAGCTTCATTTCAATAGACTTCAACCAAATTTCACCTAGCCTGGCTTGATGCCTCAAAGGAATCGGTGCACCTTCTAAAGGGGAAAGCAAAAGGTATTCAAGTAGAAGCTTAGCCATACATACACCTATCAAATAACGTATGAAGTGCTGTAAACCACAACCGGTTAAACACAAGATAACGTCTAGCTGATCACGCAAGGGCGCACTCTATCATCAACAAGCCGCCAGTGGTATGGAAATAAACGTGTTTATTCTAATAAAACACCACACAATCAAGTAAACTACTTGCATGAAATTACTACTTGATAATGAAGGAAGAAGAAAACCTTGCTAGCATTTCATGACAAGACGAATCATCATCAATGTAGTGATCTAAGGATTGGCAAACGTGTTATATAACATCTTCTAAAAGTCGCTGAAAACCTTTTCTTCTCCAAACCACACACTATCAATCTACCTTTCTAAGCCACCCCTAACCTTGTCCTCATTCTAACTTCATTCGGGATTCCGCCTACTTCTTAATGAGATTACAAATGAGGGGGACTCCCCTTTATATAGCTAGCCAAGTCCCAAAAGACGGCTAGGTTACAATCAATAGAGTGGCCAGAATCGTGCCACCTCAGCCCTAAATAATATTGCCCTAAAAACCGCCACAGAGGAGAGGGGTAATAAATGCGCCATAATGTCCACCATCATCCTTCTAGAAGATTCCATTTGTAGACGCGTTCACACTATTCTCGATCTTCTTTCTTGACTTTGTTCTTTGACTTCTTCCACTTGAGGGTTTTCATCTTTGTCACTTGAGTTAACACTTAGCCAATTTCTTGCAACTTTCTCCCTTTGAAATTGAAACTCGCAACTCTATCTTCCTCCGCAGGTTGTGATATCATCGTGCTTTACCACTTCCAGTCATCGTGCTCCGGCCTCGACATTCCTCCTGCAAAACCAGCGAGGAGAAGAGTATTAGAATACTTCGTGATATAAACTTAACTCACTCACCTGATTTTTGTGCGTTCATTGCCTTCACGTTCAAATTCTTCATGCCTTAGACAAACTTTCAACCCATCTTTCTCAAGGGCGTACCATCTTTGAGAAATTCGTTTCACCTGCTGGGGTTCTGACAACCTTGATTTTATTCATTTCTGGCTCAAGAAAACTATCTTCACGAAGGATTGAAGCAAATTCACCTAGGCAGTTTCTTTCAAATTCATCGTCTGGAGAATTTCACCTTGAAAATACATTTCCTTCACACTTGCCTTAGAAAATTTTCAAATTTCCCTTAGGAAATTCATCAACCTGGCGCCAATCACAAATATCCATCCTGAAGGCCGTAGCAAAGCATGGAAGGCTTTAAAATCAACTCCTCATCAACAATCTTCGATACCCAGAAGAAAGTTTTCTCCAGAACGCGTCGAATTCATGGGTACCCAACGAACGGGTTCATTTGATTTTTTAAATTTTGAACCTTAGAAAATATTCTCCTGTGAAATTTATTCTCATTCTTCGATCCCCTCTGAGAATTTCTTGTTGCTCTGACTTGGAAAATTTTATTCCTGCACTGCCAACATCTTTTGACTTCATCACTGGCAAAATTCACTCTGACCTCGGGAAAATTCACCATCTCACCAGACTTAGGCATATTTTCTAGAGGAAGGGAATACTCCATGCCTTAGAAATTTTTTAAATCATCTTGAAAAACTTTGAAAATTTTGCCCTGGAAAATTTTACTAGTTTGCCAATGGGAAAATCATCAACTTCGTCGAGAAATTTTTTTTTTTTATTCACGCCTGGCACATTTTATTTCCCACTCCACACTTGCAAGGTAATTTATTTGAAGTCCCAACGTCTAGGCAAATTCTCCAACATTTAGAAAATATTTCATTTTCAACTGAGGCGCCTAGCACTTGAAGAGGTGATTAAAAAAAAATCACGCCTTAGCACATATCCCTTACCACGCCTAGGAGTATCTTCACTTACTTGTTACCTTACTTACCACTCTTATTTACCTTTTACACTTCAATGTGGGCGCATTTGAGCATGTCAAGAGGATGAAACTTTCTCCAACGCCTTATGTGACTTTTCAACTTCCATTTTTGTCCTCACTTGAGCTGGCTTGGGCGCATTTCTATGTGGATGAAGGATAACAATGTTTGACTTTGTTGACTCTTTCCTACCTTGAGCGCATTTTTGATGTGGAGGAGGACAAAACATTTCAAACGCCTTGGAGTGACCCTTCATCTCCCACGTTTTGTCTTCACATGCCCTCTCTTGGGCGCATTTTGCCTATAGTGGAGGATGGAAACATTTGACTTGTTTGACCAGCTTCTAACTTAGGCGCATTTGCTACTTGATGGAGAAAAAACGCCTTTATGTGACTCTTGAACTTCTAGTTTTTGTCTTTACATGGCCCATTTTGGGCGCATTTTGCCATGCAAGAAGGATGAACTTTACTTAGAAATTTTCCTTGACTCTTTTATGAGGTGGGCGCATTTAGCTGGGTAAGGTGGATGAAGTTTGTTGACTTCTTTGACCCTTTTGAGAGGTGGGCGCATTTAGCATAGGGAGGTGGATTTTACACTTAGAAAATTTTTTGAATGCCTCCAGCTTGCTTGTGGGCGCATTTTACCCCTGGTGAAGGACGAGGTCTCAGACTTAGAAAATTTTCAACTTTTTCCTCCTCAAGTTTGGGCGCATTTTGCCCCTGGAGCAGGATAAAAACTTTGACTTTCTTTGACTTTTCTCACCTTGGGCGCATTTTGCCCTGTGTGAAGGATGAACCTCGTTTTCAAAAAATTTCCACGCCCCTAGCTGAGATGGGCGCATTTTCTTATGCCTGCTGGACGAGACTCCAGACTTAGACAAATTTTCATCATCCTTGCCAGCTTGCGTGCCCTGCTATTTATAGTAAGTTCTCTGAATTTGCGCCTCTGAAGCTCGGAATGGCCTAAAATTTTGAACGTAGCATCCTCATAACCCTGTTAACCTGTCGGCACTGCCATTTTCAATCACCCTGCTATTTATAGCCTGTTTCTGAAGGTGGCTTACTATAAATAGTAAGCCCTTGTTTCTGATAGCTCCCAAGCTCCGATCGAGTTGAAATTTGAATGAGGCGCTCCTCACCACGTGACCTGCTGGCTGACACTGACGCATGCGCTCAATTTACTATTTTTAGCCAGTTTCCAAATTGACTTACTATAAATAGTAAGTGCTCCGTTTGACTTGAAATTTCACCAGCAGATAGCTTGAAGAACGCTGATCGCGATGGTTTCCACTTGTCAAGACTTTGACTCCTTTGATGCCTATTTTAGGCCCGGTCGAAACCCTAATTTGCACTGCATGACCAAAAAGATCTCCGTTTGTCTTTGTTTATGCGGCACTGCGATCGGCTCGTGATTCTGAACTGCTGGGAGGCGGCTGCCAGGACACACCTGCTAAAAATAGCAAGTTCCTTACTGAGTGAGAATCCTCATTTGCATGTCACACCATCGCGAAGCTCTCGAAAAACCCATCAGGAATCACCTGACATGCAAAAGAAACCTCGACATGCAAACCCTAAAAATAGCCTCGGAAGGCTGAATCCTGAAAATGGTCATCTTGTCTTGCATGTTATATCATCGCGAAGGTCTTGAAAAACCCAGAAGGAATATCCAGACATGCAAAGAAAAAATCCGTGATCCGATTCCCCGGAATTTGTGGCTTAAGTTTGACCGCTTAAAAATAGTGTTATCCGCTTTTATGCTCAAATTTGGCATGCAAGGGCCCGTATACCGAATGTCAGACTGTTGGAATCTTGAAAATGTCGATTAATCACTATAATTTCATTAACACTTACTAAAAAATAGTAAGCACTTAGGCTGATGAAAATTTGCCGAGAACCTACTGAGATATGCTGACAACACTGTTAAGCTCAATTTTCAATATAGTCACTTTATTCGACCTCAGACTGACCAGGAAGACTCAAACCCTAATTTTCAGACTTGGTCAGAATTTCACGTTATGGTTCAACGGCGGGCCCGTCCCAGAAAGATAGACAGAACGAGAGAGAGACAACAACAAAAACAAACCAACATCAAACCAAAAGCAAAGCCAAAATAGGGGGGTCCCCATTTGCAATGGGGCGATGTGTGAAAAACGTCACAACAGGACGGCCTCGAAGATATTCAAAATAGGATTATCCCATGTATTCGAGAATTGAAGGGCATCTCGAAGCAAAGGTTGATTGAGGACAAGGTCATTGAGGCTGGAGCTGCATATGACTTCAGTGGATGGTATTATGCTCTGATTTCAAGAAGAGGAGTCCTAGAAAAGGTAAAGCAGGATGGTGCCAAAGTTGAAGAACAAGCAAAAGAAGTTCAAAGTAAAATTTATGAAATGGCTGCAGATATGCTCGACAAAGATACTGTCCGAAAGAAACACTTGCGGCCAAAGAATTTAAAAGAGCAAGTGCACAGAATTTTCTCCACCACCGGGCCAATCATGAAAGAAAACTTCACCAAGGTATTCAACTTCATGGCCGTCATGAATTCTTTCTTGCTGCAGGAACCAGAACGGGCGACCACTTTTGCAGAGTGTGCCGAGAGCTTGGACTTGCTGGAGTACAATGTCAACGTGCTGCCCGACATTGCCATGGAGGAGGTCGGCTTGATCGTGTCCAGATTCGCCGAACGTGATGCCGCACAAGTGGATAAGGATGCCACTCTAGATGTCTGAAGTTCTCTCTAGTTAACTAGTTGAGGTTTTGGAAACCCTAATTAGGGTTTAGTCATGATTAATCTAGGCCGTTGATCCTAAATCAATCTCGGCCATTCATTGTAATTCAGAAATACTATATAAACCCCCCCCCTCACTCTCTCATTTTTCATATAGAGAAGATTAGAAGAATTAGAATTCATTAGAAGGCATTAGAAGTTAGAGCAGATTCAAGAGAATTAGATTGTAGAAAATAAGAGAGAGTTTATGAGATTGTTGTGAAAACACTACTTTGATAATAAAGTTCAAATGCATGAGGTGCCTTGAATCGTTGATTGTCAAATGGTTGCATGGTCACATATTTTCTTTCTCATTTAG